>ML279455.1:72456-93379 GCA_005239495.1 Nicotiana undulata
CCTGTCTATCAGGACCTGCGGGCATGAAACGCAGCGTCCCCAAGTAAAAGGGACGTTAGTACGAATAATGTACGATGTACGTAAGGCACATAAATAAATACATAAGAGACATGGAAGAGATATAGAGTAATTGACTCAACCTGTATGTCTTGATAACTCTGTAAATAATAAATCACTTTTAGCATAGGTATATGTTTCATAACATCACCAGCTTCTAAGGGCATCCCATCATATCATATCGGCCACTGTGGGCAAAATCATCATCGTATACCAGCTGATCAGGTGGTGGTGCGTATATAACGCCATAACCTTTCCCATATTCCATATACATATAAATACATATATACGCGTATATAATGCCGTTTGAATCATATATATATATATATATATACACGCGTATATAACACCGTTTGAGTCATATTTCAGTCACTGTGGGCAACATCATCATCATATACCAGCTGATCAGGTGGTGGTGCGTATATAACGCCATAACCTTTTCCCATATCCCATATACATATATTTACATATATACGCGTATATAACGCCATCTGGTCATGGGTCAATGCACATGTATGAAATGCATGAAAAGTACGTAATAATCTCAATATTCCTTCCGGATAAACTTTTCCAACTGCGTATTATTCTGAGACCCATGAACAGAAAATAATAATAATTCTCATGGGGAATCAAGAATATAGACACCCCTACTATTTCTATGAATAGAGTAATTTATAGAAACTGTGTATTTGCTCGTTTCTTCAGTATAATTTGGACCATGCCAAAAGAAAGAAGGGATAGCCTTAACATACCTGGAGTAGGAAAAAATTCATATGATATTCTTGAAAAAAGTTTCACCGTACTCCCTTAGAATCGCAAAATCTCACGTTGCTAAGGCGCTAAGAAATCTCGTTGGAATTTTGGTTGCTAACATTGGAATTCTTGTAGATGTTATGAATTCTCTTTGTTTTGTAACCTTTGCCATAGGAAATCATTATCAAATTACTACTTGAATGTCTAAAGTCCAAAGAATCCAAAATGCCAATTCTCACGTTCTGGACATGTTATGAGGTTTTGAACAAAACTTTGAGCCCTCATCCGTTAGTTAGCAATTTTGTATACAATATTGATAAGGTAAGAAAGTCTCTTAAGTTTGTAAGCTTGTGGGTCCCACTTTGTGGCTTACTTGGCCAACAATTCCCTTCAAATGTGACACATTGTTTTGTAATTTAATAGTCACCACTTAAGACATGGTTGCTGCCAAGTTTTGGTGGGTTTAAGCCTATCCAATTTTTATCCACCCATTTCCTTAATTACATGGTTACTTTTTCACAAAAAAATCCACATAATTAAGAATTATCTCAATTTAGTTAAAATACTACTCACTTTTAATACACTTTATACACATTACTATCATGGCCATGTGGTACCCTATATGATGCTGGTCCATAAATATCGAGTATTTATAGTCCGGGCCGTATTTTATCTCAAAATGCCAAACTTCGATGGAATTCGTTTTCATCGATTTTCTTACCCTCTAACCTTCACGAATTTACTTATCACTTGCTTGCAATAGCATAATACTTATAACCTCATAATCTCATTCCCAAACTTACGTCAATTAACTTACGACGAAACTTTAACGAATGAAAATGCGGATGTGACATCTCATTTCCCAAGATTCCATCAATTTATTTATGGCGTACTTCCACGTACGAAAATATGGGGTGTAACATCATTCCCCTCTTTGGAACATTCATCCTCGAATATTGACTGATGCACTTATCATCTTCTTAACTTATATCTTCCGAATACTTTAGAACTTTCCTTGCCATCTAAGCGATTGTTCTGTGAATAAGTCCAAAGTCTAGAGCATTCCCTTTTATGCCTCCTTCTCACACCACAACTAGTAGTCGGAATCCTTCCAATCTCATAACTGTTGCTACCTTTCATCATGCAGCCCGTATAGTTTTGATCTTATAAGTGTGCCCAATCTCTAGGCTTCACATGTAGATCTTGAGATGTCCCTTTGGGCATTTATGAGTATAATGAAGTTCTTCGCTCGGTACTTGGTTGAATTCACGAATATTGTTATATCTCATCGCATAGGTCCGTTTAACCATCCGTATGAATTTACCGCCATAACTCTTACTTTAATTTATCGCTGCTGAGGTCTGCTACCAAATCCCAGCTTACTCTCGTTGCTCATTCCATATGTATAAATTTAAGTCCTTTAATGCTTCCTCATTACTGTTCATCTTTAGAATGACGACCTAATCTTATCTCATGCTTTGTAACTTTTGTCCATCCATTGTTGATTCACCTCAATATTGATCTACAATATACCACTGATTACTTAACCCTTTATGTAATATTGCTGCTAGGATTCACGTTTTATCGGGGAACGTCAGAAATGATTAGATTGATCCACCTAGGGCGATACCCTTCTTTCATAACCGTACCTCACAGCATCCCATTGGGATTCACCTTGCGCGGGTACTTTAATCCTATACAATTCATAAGATCCGTTTCTTTTCTTCGTTGAATCATTACCCAATCGAAGGCCCATATGTCATCTTTTATCTATCACAATTACACCCTCATTCTATTACCAGGGTGGCACTCTAAATGTTATTAGTCTTAGACTCCTTTGAGTTCATTCAGGCTATAGTGAGCTTTGTATAATTTAGAGAAACCATCTGCTCTTCTTGTTTTCATGGGCTTAATCCCGAGGGATTATCCATTTTTGTTACCTTCTCGCTCGCCCTTTCTTATCCTTACTCTTGTCTTCTAGAACCTTGTTGCTTCACCATACAATGGCTTGCGACCTATACAACTTTATTTATTTTACTTGCACTCTTTAAACTTGCTTGCATCATAGATTTCCTTATGTCATTCTGGAACATCACGCGTGACATCACATCATCTGTAACTCTTCTTTACCCTCTTAATTAACCTCCTCAATACTTGGAATTCATAGGCTGGAAGACCTGCCACTGACGACGCCGCTATCATCCTTGGATACTGAATCCCCGCGCTTTTAGCCTTCTATCAAAAGTATGGACTATTTACAACATCTTACATATGAGTATTGTGTACGTTGTTAACTTTCACTTTTCTTACCTTAAAATCTCGCACCACATCTTTTATCTCTTTCATGACCTCACATTGGTGTAATTCATATTCACAACTTGAAGCTCTATTATAATACTTGCACCTCTGGTGGTATACACAATCCGGTGGGAGCTTCGTACTGACTTCTTATGAGGCTGGTACTCTTCAGTTGGCTTCATCGTAAAGCTATTATAAAATATGGCTACTGTACTATTTTTCTTATACCTCTGCTACTTAAGAGTGATCCTGAGGTCTATAATTCTCTTGGTCTCTCCTATTTTGCTTAGTCGATGTAACTCTTTAGTCTCCTCTTCTTTCTGATCAGCCTCTATGTAAGCTTAAGATATTTTCCAACCTGCGGCTCCTGGTGTTAGTTATTACTTTATCCTTTCATAGGTGCTGAGTGATATTTATGATAAAATCCTTTAACAATTCAATCCTTCATCTATGACCTGGGCTCAATTCTTTCTTTTAACATATACTAGAATCTTTTACGGCTGTATACGATGCACGTATAAAACTATAAACTCTTACGTGCATTCATAACGTCACCAACTCAGGATCATTGATCAAATAATTTCTTTTGTTCCTTCTTAGCTTTCTTCAGTGTAAGCTATTACCTTTCCTGGTCTTTTTGTCCCCTTGTTGCGTGCATACTTATCTTATCTTAGTTCCTACGCATGCTAGAGTTTTCGTGAAACTCATATGACCTTAGAATATTATTTTTAATTTTTTTCTTCCCGTTCATTATCCACGGTAGGGGCCACTTTCCTTTGGAGTTCTTACAATATTGATGTGAGACTGTTGCTACACGACCCTTTCCTTTTTAGGTCGTTGTGCTTAGGTTGAAGCCTTCTTCCTTATTTCCTCAGCTAGTCTTACGTTATAGTACTTAGGGTGAACCCTTGATTCCTGTAAAGCTGTGAGCTTATTATGGACCTTTTGATGTCCTTCCTTGCCTATAATTATCCGTAGTTGCTTACCTCCATGCCCTTGTGCTTGTAGGGTTGCTTCTGAACTGATATTTTGACTGTCTCCCCAGTGGCACTCTCTTTTATTCCCGTAACATTCATACGGTACCTTTAACTACCATGACTCCTATCTGAATATATTTCAAGTATTACTATAACATTACTGTGAAGTTGAATTCACTATATTGGGTCTTACTATGTTTATCTTGCACGATCTGTTGATTCGTCTGTAACCTCCTGTTTAGCTGTAACTAGGCTCTTCCTTAATCAACTGGTAACTAATCGTTGGCTCATTCTCACATAAATATTCCATATAATCTTTCTTGGGTTATTTCCTTTGTCTTAACTTACGTCCTGCACTGGCTCCTTATTTATCCATAACATTCTGGGCAGGAACGCCTCACTTCTTCTCCTTGACGTTGTGTTTGCATCATGTTCTGGGATCATAGCCTATCTGTAGGCTTTGAATAGTGCAATCTCATCCCCTTTTTAATTTTTTTTGCATTCTTCCTTTACCATTTCGTAGCTACTAGAACCACTTAATTCTGACTTAACACCACATCACTCCATATTCCCCTGTTTAGGGGAATACTAAAAGTTGAAGCCACGAGGATCTACCTATAGATGTGCTACCTCTTCATTTTTGGCGTCTTTTCACATCATCGATGACCCTTACTCGCCTTGCGGCAATCCTTTTATACCAAGGATAACAAAATTCTTCACTCACGAGGGTGATACTTAGTGTAACTGGCACATACAATCCCTTAAGCTTAACTTTGCTCACATTGCTTGCTTTAGGGAAGCGTTTTCCTGAATAACCATTCTCTGAGTTTCTCATGAATCTTCCTCTATGGTCCATTCTATTATTTCCGGAACGCAATATGAAGTTCTCATGATGCCGACCACCATCAAATCACTCAGTCCCTAATTCATTTTTACTTTATCTCTTTCACCAGCCCATAGTGATCTTTATTATTCTGGGGTCTAGCTTTTCCTATTGGTAATCACGTTAGAGTCACGAACTTATTTCTCGAAATGAGGATGTGACTTCATGGTCTGTACTCTTTTGTAGTCGTAAGGCCTATCACCTCTCTTCTCTTCCTTCACATGAGTATGGATCCGGTAATACCGTCATCTTTTTGATCTACCGTTGTCATCCATGTATCGCATCTGACTCATAATTCTTCCGTATACCTATTTGTTCACGTCTCACTAACACTACTATATAAGTAGGCAGGCACGAGTCGTGTAGCTTTTACCCGAGAAGGTCGGGATCGAATCCATAGAGAGTCTTTATATGGGAGTGAGTGTCTAAGTGAGCTAAAAGGGAAGAGTGTTACTAATTACACTTCTAAACATATTGGGTTGAATTATACTAAGATTAGTTCTAAGGATTTTGTACTAACTAATAATTGCGATGTTTTTGTTAGTGTTTTCTTATATTGATAAAGGCACTAGGGTCGTGACCTTTGCCTAGGTATGCGACGGATTTCAAGTCTAAGGTCGGGGAATTCACTAGGGATACAACTATAGCCAATGCACTCAGGTGCCCACTCTATACCTCTCGGTAGTTTGAGTGGCATTACCCAAATTGACTCTCTCGAGACCAATTGGGTGTCAATTAAGCAAGCAAGTAAGGCTTAGGTAGGGTATTACTCTCTCGAGGTTTAACCCGTTAATTAGGGATCAAGTAGGGTTTTACCATTTCTGGGTTCAACCTAATTGATTGGGACTACCAATCTATTGATAATGCCCTAATTTCCTATTAGGCTAAATTTCTAGACTCAAGTCCTCTTTCTCAAGAAAGACCCAAGTCATGAAAGGCCTAATTAGTGTTTGCAACCATCAATTATAGCAATAACAACACCAAATTAGCCTAAATAGCTAACACCCACTAATTTCCCAACCTTAATTTAACAAACCCATTACATACCCACACTAGGGCTGAGCCACAACCCTAGCTAATGGGTCTAGCTACTCATAATCAAAGTAGAAACCAATGATAGAGAAGAAGAAGAACCCATTAATCTATAATTAACTATGAAAATTGAAATTCCAATGTTAAATTAGCAAGAACAAAGCTAAAAATGTAAAACCCTAGGCACAAGAACGAGTTCTAGCTCTAAAAATTCCCAGATGTCTTAAAAAATTACAAATAGTCTATTTATACTCGGCGAAATATTTCGGGCAATTGCCCCTGAGGATCTACCGCAGACGGCGAAAACACGACCGCGGTCCGCGAAACTTGACTGGGTTTTGAATTGTAGCTTGCTGAATCTGAACCACCGCGGACCGCGAAGATAGAACCGCGACCACGGTGAATTTTGCTTTGGGAATGGTTCTCTGAACCTGATCTTCGCGGACCGCAAAAATGCGACCGCGGCCACGAAGAGGCCTTGCCTTTAATACTGGTTCTCAGATGTTGATCTTCGCGGACCGCGAAACTGCGACCGCGGCCGCGAAGAGGTCTTGCCTTGAATGCTGGTTCTCAGAAGTTGATCTTCGCGGACCGCGAAACTGCGACCGCGGCCGCGAAGAGGTCTTGCCTTGAATGCTGGTTCTCAGAAGTTGATCTTCGCGGACCGCGAAAACATGACCGCGGCCGGGAAAACTCATTGCTTGATAACTTTTCTTGTCCTTGATTCTTGTGCCGGATTCACTCCTGTTTGAGCATGTTTTGGACTGCATGTCCTCATTTCTGGTTCAATCCTGCAACAAGTACAATATGTAAGCTCACAGGGCTATTTTATGTAAAATTATATCCAAAACTAAGGTAAAGAGGAACGGAAAACGAGGCAAAAATCCAAGTTATCAACTCCCCCAAACTTAAGCTCTTGCTTGTCCTCAAGCAAACAAAATAAGCCCCACCCATGAGATAGACTCCTCGAAAATCTTGCTGTCCTAATGGTGACCTCAACCAGCATCAATTGGGACTAACCATAGCCCTTAATACACATGCATCATTGACATTGTTTGAATCTTTTAAAACCATAGTTTCAAGTGTGATACAAGAGCTTCAAGAGTTGTTCCAAATCATCAGTGCAACTCTAACTACCACTTTGGTTATTGTGAATCCCAGACTCTTATTTCGCGACTCTCCCAAAACACCTCACTTTGAGAATAATAACACTTAGAACAAGGAATATAGGACATCGCTCATCTCTCATCAAAGAAAAAGTGCCAAGACTGGCTCAAAGTACCATAGGCTTGCCCTTTGTGTAAATCACCACTAATGTAGGCTTCACTCGACTTGAGATCATACAGGACATTTTGTGGAATCATCATGAAGGCTTTTGGTAAAGGGTAGGAAGTATTTGGTCAAAGTGAGTTCTATCTTTCCTTAGGCACTTCATTTTAATTTTTTGTTTTTACATTTCCTTGCTTTTTTTGCATCATTTTATCCTTTTCAGGGTTGGAGAGACACACTGTCAAACGTTTTTGTTCATTTTAGGCACTTTACTTTCCTTTCATACATTCCAAACCCCTTACACTTCTTCTTCCTCAATTCCCTTTTTATTTCTTTTTGTTCTTCAAGCTCTTCTTTTTGTGCCTTCTTTTTCACTTAATTGCATCCCTCGTCTCTCCCCCAAACTTATGCTTTTTGCCTAGCCCCAAGGAAATATCGGGTGCCAAGAGAGGGTAAAAGAATGGTTGAAGGCTTGTAGCTTGGTTATTGAAAGAAGGGTTTAAGGCTCAAATGGGTTGACTAGGGAACATGTCTTTTGGAAGGCCATGGAAGTGTTCAGTTTTGTTCAAGTCAAGGGAAGCCTATAGTCACTTCTCAAGTCAAGTTATACCTAGAATTTTGCCTAGACAACACTCAGGGCAAGTTCTAGACTTGTGGCACGGAACTTAGACTTGCAATTCGAATTCCTCACCACTCAATGGTAGGGGATTGCCATAGAGAACACTACGACCTTGGTCGTGTTTTGAGTAACAAAAATGGTCCCGAAGAACCACCCGATGAATACCGGTCAACACAAGAGTCTCAAGATCGCCACCATCACCCTCCTAAACACAACGATTTGTCTTTGACCATGGGATCAAAGGCAACTATGTTAGGCCCAAGTGAAGCTTTTCTTGAGGAACCGTTATTCATTAACTAGAAAAAGGAGAAAAAAGAAGAAAAACCAAAAACAAAAACAAAGAGAAGGGGAAAAGAACAAACTCAACCCTTAAGAAGGTTGTCTCACCATCTATCCTTGGGAAGAGCCACCTGGTTCACACAAATTCACCTTTGGAAACAACCGTGGCTTAAGAAAACCAAAGGTTTATTGCCCGCGCGAAAACTAAACAAGAAGTTATAAAAGAAAAATAAGAAGCTATAAAATAAAAAGTGCGTAAAGTAAAGTGCGTGGGATAGAATGAATATGTACATGAGGGGAATTTAGACGAATATACATAGGGGATGAATATTTACAATGGATAATTAACTTATACATACCAAAAATAGAAAAGTCTACAGTACCAAAATGGAAATAAAGTAAAGAAAAGAAAGAAAAATATTGTCATAATTATACAACCCATGATATCAAATGCCTAACAGGGCCACTCCCCCAACTAATATATAGCATTGTCCTCAATGCTACATATCAAATATAGAACCTCAAAAATAATGGGAGAGAGAGAGAGAGAGGAGAGAAAACTCCCTATTGGCCCTCGGCCTGCTGTGGTCCATGTTGCTGCTGCTGAATCTGAGAAGATGTAGGGTTTGATGGTGGCTGAGACAATGGAGGTGCCGGGTCTGCTACTGCTGCCTGAGGCTGGGCCTGTGGAAGGATTGGGTCAGCTGCTACCAGAGAGTGATCTCCTATTGTCTGGTCCTCCTAGATCTGAGTGGAAGGCTCTGCCAATACAAGCTTTATGCCCTGAGGACGGGGCATCAACTTCCTCTTCTTCAGAGGCCTAATCGGATCCTCCTCGGGCACTGACTGCTGCTGCTGCTGTGAAGGATGCTGCGAATGTTATGGCTGCTCAGCAGGATCTTCTAGCAACATCTCCAAGGGTATCTGATCCCCCTTAAGAGTATCCACCTCCTTCGATGCCTGAGTCTTTCTCAGTTTCTTTGTCTCTTTGGCCAACTGTGTTAGTTCTCTCTCATGGGCACCAACTGCTTCCAAGATCTTCTGCTGGTTGGCCAGAATCTCTTTTAGGGCGTCCTCAATGGACTGTGGGACCTGCGGTGGGGGAGGAGTAGCTGGGGCTGCCATAGCTGTAGAAATTGCAGTCAGCTTTGTTGATGCTGACTGCATCCAAGTAGTGAGGCTGGTGAGAGTCCGGTTCAGCCTGTGAGCAGTCATTGGGTAGGCTCTGGTGGAGGGGATGTTGTGCCGGCACAGGAGGAGGGGCCTGGAACTCCTTCAGGAATGGATGGCTGGGGAAGTGAAGATGCCTCAACCATCACTGGCTCATCAGACTGGCCAGTGGAAGCAACTGACTTACCCTTTGACTTCTTCTTCGGGTTGTCATTATCTTTAAGATCATACCAAGAGAAGGGCTTGATGGGATTTACTTTGTTGTCAAACCTCTTCTTAGTTACCCCCTGATCTTCACAATAAAGAGTCAAATAATGAGGGAAAGGGTATGAAGTGTCACCTGTGTTGACCACCCGGCTAATCACCTCTGAAATCACATTCCCCACATTGATGGGGTATCCATACATGATAGATGCCACTAGTACAGCCCGACTGAGGGGGAGCGTCTGATCATGATGTGTCGGGTCAAGTCTGATGCAGACAAATGTCTCCCACCCTTTGGCTTCAAAATTAAGGGACTTCCTGGTGATGGTCTTCCCAGCAGTCAGCCACTCTGGAGTCTCCCCGGGCCTAGCCAAGTGCAAAGCCAACAAATTTCGAGTAGCATCTTTTTCAGCCAACCACTCTTGATACAAGTGATCATCAACATCATCCATCTCCAAGTATTCATTTATTGACTTTCCATCGAAGGGCACTGTGAGATTTCTGACCTGAGATTACTTTGAGTCCTTTTCGAGAAATAAGAGATTGGTGTAGAACTCTTTCACTATGTGTTCATTAGCATCCGAAAGATATTCATTGAAGTAAGTCCACCCTCATCGGTCCCGAAACTGTTGTTTCACATTAGGGTTGTAAGTCGCAAACTCCTTAAAAGAAAAAGTCCGCTTCGGAATTATTGAGCGTGAAGTCCAAAAATCTCTGAACCTGTGAAATGCTGATTCACTAACAAATCTATCCTGCCATGCATCTGGATTGCGAGTCCGCTCAACCCCCTCAACCACCTGTGGGTCACCCTCATTGTGATTACTAGAGTCCTCATCAGATAAGGACGCTATCGGGGAGGTGGATTCTGTGTGACCGGCCTCATGGTCTGAGCCCTAAGATGACTCAGCATGTGCAGATTCTTGCTCCGGTGCTTGGGCTGGTTCTTGGGCAGGGGGAGAATCATCCGAAGTTTCATTGGTTAATCTTAATGTAGAGGAGTCATCCTCTACAAACTCCGGGATGGACTCAGAAGAAGGCTCCGAAGGAACATAGTCACTACCGGAGTGAGAAGCCGCTTTGTCACCCTTCCGAATAATTTTCCTTGTCTGCTTAATAGATTCTCGGACTTGAGGAGTTAGCTTCCTCATTGTCTTTCCTCTCCCTCGGGAGGACTTTTCTCCCCCTGTTGGTTTACGACCTCCGCCGCGTGATTGAACCATATTCTACAAACAAACACAAGTAGATATGGTTAGTATAAAAAATAATGTAGCACAGTCTAATACATTGAATATTGAAGAACAACTGTGTTGTTGAAGGACAACCGCGAACCGCAAAAAGTCGACCGCGGTGGTTGACCCAAAGGAAAAACATCTCTCTAAATCTTCACTTTGCGAACCGCAGCCACGAAGCTTGAGGTTCATAGAGGTAGAATGCATCGCAAAAGGGACCGCGGGCCGCGAAAAGTCGACTGCGGTCCGCGAAAACTGATACCTGGATTGCAATATGAAGGACCGCGGTCCGCGAAAAAGGGACCGCGGACCGCGAAGATGATTGAGACTTAGGGCTTTCAGATTTTACTGTTTTATGCTTAATTATTGACCCCTACGTATTTAATCAGTGTAAGTGAATACCAAGGGCCTTAAATGAACATTTGTGGACTAAACCTAGAATTTTGAAAGCCTAAAAGTTACAAAAAACTATGAGAAGAAGAGAAGAAGTTACCAATTAATGAAGAAAATAAGAAAATAAAGAAATTAACTAATCACAAATGCACTCACTAGATGCTTGAATGATGTGTTGGATGAATGCAATGAAGTTCAGGTGAGGTAGGATGAAGACACAGTTCAAATATGCTCTGGGTAGTATAACTGCGTAAAGTAAGAAATGAAGCCCTAATAGTCTATTTATAGAAAATAGAGGGGGCCCAACTTACCCACCGCGGACCGCGAAAAACTGACCGCGGTCATTGAAACGACCTGGGCCTACAGCAAATGGACTTCGAGGTTCGCAAAAAATTAACCGCGACCGCGAAGCAAACTTCACAGAAGCCTCTTTTTGACACTTAGAAACATTATGGACTAGTTGGGCTTCGCGGACCGCGATAAATCAACCGTGGCCGCGAGGAAAACTTCAGAGAGTTGTATGTTTGACACTTAGTAAAAATTTTGCACAAAAAGAGCTTCGCGGACCGCGAAAAGTTGACTGCGGCCGCGATGCAAATTTCAGAGACTTGTATTTTTGACACTTAGTCAAATTTTTGTACCAAAAGAGCTTCGCGGACCGCGAAACATCGACCGCGGCCACGAAGCAAACTTCAGAGAGTTGTATTTTTGACACTTAGTCAAATTTCCTTTGCCAAAATCAACCTACACATCCAACAACCAGTTGGTGTAACAGTGAAACCTATTCTAAAAAGAAAAATAAAGAAAAATAAAAGCAAAGACACTTGGGTTCCCTACCAAGAAGCACCTCATTTAACGTCGCGGCACGACGCATGACACCACAATCACTTCAAATGAAGAAGGGCCACCACGTGGCTATCATCGATTTTTCCAAGATAATGCTTTACCCGATGCCCGTTGACTCTGAATACTTCACCACTCTTGTTCTTAAGATCGAGAGCCCCAAATGGAGTAACACATACTACTTCAAACGGCCCGCTCCACTTGGACTTGACCTTTCCTGGGAATAATCTCAACCGGGAGTTGAACAATAATACCAGGTCACCGACATTGAACTCTTTACCTCGAGTATATTTGTCATGTAAGTACTTCTTCTTGTCCTTATACAAGGATGAGCTTGAGTACGCATGGAATCTAAACTCATCTAACTCGTTCAATTGTTCCACTCTGAGGTTTGCAGCCACATCCCATTCCAAGTTCAATTTCCTCAAGGCCCACATAGCCTTGTGTTCCAATTCTACGGGACGGTGGAAAGCTTTTCCGAAGACCAAACGATATGGGGACATCCCAATTGGTGTCTTGTAAGTAGTTCGGTAGGCCCAAAGAGCATCATCTAGTTTCTTGGCCCAGTCGGTTCTATTGGCATTGACCGTCTTGGAAAGAATACTCTTTATCTCCCTGTTAGACACTTCAACTTGGCCACTAGCTTGAGGGTGGTACGGGGTAGTGACCTTATGATTGACCCCATACTTAGAAAGTAAGGAGTCGAAAGCTTTGTTGCAAAACTGTCACTAATAATAGCGCGCGGATTACCAAACCTAGTAAAGATAATCTTTTTGAGAAAGGATATCACACTCCACGCTTCATTATTTGGCAAGGCCGCGACTTCCACCCACTTTGACACATAATCAACCGCAACCAATATATACGTATTTCCACATGAACTCATGAAAGGCCCCATGAAGTCGATGCCCCAAAAATCAAATATGTCTACCTCAAGAATAGAATTCAAAGGCATCTCGTCCTTTTTGGAAATTCCCCCGGCTCGTTGGCATTCATCACATCTCTTGACTAGTTCACTAGCATCCTTATACAAGGTGGGCCAAAAGAACCCACAACTAAGCACTTTGGAAGCCGTTCTCTCCCCTCCGTGATGACCACCATACGGTGAGGAGTTGCAAGACTCAAGGATAGATAGTTGCTCTTCTTCCGGAACACATCTCCGAATCAGCCCGTCGGTACAAATCTTGAAAAGATAAGGCTCGTCCCAATAAAAGTCCAAGCTGTCCCTTCTAAGCTTTTTCCTTTGGTTGGAAGAGAGCTCACAAGGGACAACTCTGGTGATGAGGTAATTGGCAATATCCGCGAACCAGGGCATTTATTTCATTGACATTGCAAGTAGTTGATCATCCGGAAAACTGTCATTGATCTCAAGTCCGTCACAAGGACGTCCTTGCTCCTCCAACTGGGACAAATGATCGGCAACTTGATTTTCACTCCCCTTTCGGTCCAGGATCTCCAAATCCAATTCTTGTAATAACAACACCCATCTCATTAGACTAGCCTTGGAATCCTTCTTTGTCATAAGGTAACAGAGTGCAGCATGGTCGCTATGGACTACGACCTTGGCACCCATCAAGTAAGGCCGAAACTTCTCTATGGCGAAGACAATAGCTAGAAGCTCCTTTTATATGACTGTGTAGTTCATTTGAGCAGAATTCATTGTCTTGCTGGCATAGTAAATTGAATGAAAAACTTTATTCACCCTTTGTCCCAGAACAGCCCCCACAGAAACATCGCTTGAATCACACATGAGTTAAAATGGTGCATTCCAATTTGGCACCATGATTATGGGAGTAATAGTGAGCTTGTGTTTTAAGAGTTCAAAAGCATGCATATAATGCTCATCAAAATTGAATTTAGCATCCTTCTCAAGCAACTTGCATAATGGATTCACCACCTTAGAGAAGTCTTTGATAAAGCGCCGGTAAAAACCTGCATGGCCAAGGAAACTCCGGACTCCTCTCACTGAAGTAGGTGGTGGCAACTTTGAAATAACCTCTGTCTTTGCTTTGTCAACCTCAATTCCATTTATTGAAATCTTATGGCCCAACACGATTCCCTCTTCCACCATAAAGTGGCATTTTTCCCAATTCAAGACCAAATTCGTTTCTTCACACCGAGCAAGGACTCTATCAAGATTACCCAAGCATTCATCGAAAGAATTCCCGACGACACTAAAGTCTTCCATAAACACTTCAAGAAAGTCCTCCACCATGTCGGTGAAGATTGCCATCATACATCTTTGGAAAGTGGCTGGGGAGTTGCAAAGCCCGAATGGCATACGAGCAAAGGCAAAAGTGCCATATGGGCAAGTAAAAGTAGTCTTCTCTTGATCCTTCGAGGCGATCAAAATTTGATTATATCCAGAATACCCGTCGATAAAACAATAGAAGGCCCGGCCCGCAAGCCTATCCAACATTTGATCAAGGAATGGTAAAGGAAAATGATCTTTCTGGGTTACTTTGTTGAGTTTGCGATAATCCATGCAAACCCTCCATCCGGTGATTGTTCTAGTAAGAATGAGCTCATCTTTGTCGTTCTTGACCACAGTCATACCACCCTTTTTCGGGACGCATTGGACCGGGAAATCAAAGCGTTGTCCGAAATCAGGTAGACAACACCCGCATCTAGCCATTGATGATCTCCTTTTTTACCACCTCTTGCATAGCTTCATTCAATCTTCGTTGATGTTCCACGGAGGGTTTGGCACCATCCTCCAATATAATCTTGTGCATGCAAAAGGCGGTGCTAATACCCCGAATATCCGCCAAGGTCTACCCGATCGCCTTCTTCCTCCTCCTTAGCACTTTCAAAGTTAAATCTACCTGCACTTGGGTTAAGCAAGAAGAAAGAATAACTGGTAAAGTACAAGATGTACCAAGGGATTTATACCTGAGATGAGAAGGAAGTGGCTTCAATTCCAGATTCGGAGGTTCTTCAATTGATGGCTTTGTTGGCGGGGTCTTCCAGTTCTCCAAATCCAGGGACAATGTTTTGGGAGTGTAATAATAGGACCCCATGCCTTTAAGGGTATGGGTGCTCTCAAGAATACCATCTACCACTGAGTCCTCGTGATTCAACAAGGCCAACTCCATAGGGTCATCCAAATTGATCATCGCACTGGCATCATAAATAATAACCTCAAAAATGAGGTCCATAAAAGATCAAACTTCAGCGATGTTGGGCTGTCTCATGGATTTGCAAACATGGAAGACCACTTTTTCATCACCCACTCTGAATGTGAGTTCTCCCGCTTCAACATCTACCAGGGCCTTACTCGTTGCAAGGAAAGGCCGCCCCAAGATTATGGGGACTTCAAAATCGACCTCACAGTCGAGGATCACAAAATCTGCCGGCAATATGAACTTGTCCACTCTCACCAAGAAATCATCAATGATACCTAGGGGCCTCTTCATTGATCTATTTGCCATTTGCAAGCGCATAGAGGTCGCCCTAGGTTGTCCAATACCCAAGGTCTTGAACACAGAATATAGCATCAAATTTATGCTTGCCCCAAGATCACATAGGGCTTTTGCAAAGTTTGCACTACCAATCGTGCAAGGAATAGTGAAGGCACCCGGGTCTTCAAGTTTCGGCGCCATGGAGTGAACAATAGCACTCACTTATGAGTCATTTTGATGGTCTCACACTCCATGGACCATTTTTTTGTCACTAAGTCCTTCATGAACTTAGCGTAACCCGACATTTGCTCCAGAGCCTCCACCAATGGAACATTTATGGTAAGACTTTTCATCATATCAAAGAACTTTTTAAACTGGGTTTCTTGTTTCTGCTTTGCTAATCTCTGAGGATAGGGAGGAGGTGGCCTAGGCAAAGGTGCCTTGGGGGCCACCGGTTCCGGCATGTCAATTATGTGTTCCCTAGATGGGTTCACATTCTTTTCCAAGTCCTCCCCATTGTCATGAATGTCAATTCTTACTTCACCTTCTCTTGTCTCATCCGTCACTTGTTCCACATCAACCGGTGATTCTTCTTGAGGCATGTCTTCAACATCAACAATAATCTTATTTTGCCCCGAAGTACTCGCTACACCACCTTTTCCACTCCTGGGTCACCGCCATGGCATGACCGATATTGTTATTATTCCCACCTTGGGGTTCACTACCGTATCACTCGGTAGTGCACCCTTGGGGCGTGTGTTTAAGGCATGTGAAATTTGGCCCATTTGCACTTCGAGATTCCGGATAGAAGTATTGTGGGAGGCCAACTGAGCTTCTGAGTCTGCATTCTTTTCCATCATCTGTTTGAACATGCTCTCTACTCTACCCATGTCAGAGCTTGAAGAACTTTGACCCTGAGATTGATATGGAGGAGGGTTGCTTGGTTGTTGGTACATCGAGGGCCTTTGAAAGCCCGACCCCCGACTACCTTCACCTACCCAATTTTTGTTGTTATTTGTTCCACTCCAACTCTCCTCGTTGTTGTTCCCCCATTTCCTGTATTATTGTTGTTCCATTGACGATCACCACTATTTCCCCAATTTCTAGAATTGTTGTTATTCCAGTTTCGTTGCCTTTGATTACCCCAACTTTGACTATTACCCTGATTTCTCCAACCTTGGTTGTTTCCTTGACTATTACCATGCCCTTGATAATTATTGGCATACATGACGTCTTCATCTTGGTTATCAAAATCCTCATCTTGGTCATGAACACTCGGCCCTTGATCACCTTGATCTCCACGGCTTTGCCTAGCATTCCCCCGGGGTCTCCTTTTCACATTAACTCCTTCCATAGCATTCACTTGTTTCGGCCCTTGCAACTGTTGGAGTTGGGCCTTAGAAAGTTGGTTTATGGTTGTTGTAAGCTCGACAATTGTTTGCCCTTGTTCCTGGAGGTCCTTGTGGAGGCTATTTATACCGGTTTCTCCTTGAGGCACATTCGCCCTACTTTTCCATGCCGAAGAAGTGTCGGTCATTTCATCAAGAATGTCACATGCCTCCGGGTAGGCAAGCTTCATAAAATTACCCCTCGACCAATTGGTTTACCACACACTGATTCTCCGTATTGATTCCCCGGTAGAAGGTTTGTTGTATCATAGCCTCGGTCATGTCATTATTCAGACACTCTTTGACCATGGTCCGATAGCGCTCCCATATTTCATGTAATCGCTCGTTTGGCTCTTGTTTGAATGCCAAAATCTCATCATGAAGAGCCGCCATGTGGCTTGGAAAAAATAACTTGGCAATAAACTTATCCGCAAGCTCGTCCAAGTAGATATATAGTGGTTTGGGAGATGCTCCAACCAATCAAATGCCTTTCCTCGAAGTGAAAAGGGGAACAATCGGAGTCTAAGAGCATCCTACGACACGTTGGTTTGCTTACTCCCCCAACAAGTATCAACGAATCCCTTGAGGTTCTTGTAGGCATTCTGATGTGCAGCTCCGGTGAAATACCCTCTTTGTTCAAGGAGAGTGAGCATGACATTAGTAATTTGAAATTTCCCTGCCCGAATTCTCGGCGGGACTATGGCACTGGCGTACCCCTCGTTTGGTACGACCCGAGGGGCAACTCTAGGATGTGGAGGTGGCGGAGGGTCTGGGATATCATCTTGGTTGTTGGCGTGTCGGCCCTTTATTTGAGGAGGAGGTTGATTAATTTCCTCCTCTTGGTCATCAAATACCCCCTCCGCCGGGATCACGTTGCCCAGTGGATCAGCCATATTACCTTAATAGTATCAAACAAAAGAGTCAGAATCAGAAGGAAAGAGAAACACACTACGCTTCTAGTCACTAAGATAGTCACACAGTTAGACTCCTTGGCAACGGCGCCAAAAAGTGTTCACGTCCCACCAACACTACTATATAAGTAGGCAGGCACAAGTCATGTAGCTTTTGCCCGAGAAGGTCGGGATCGAATCCACAGAGAGTCTTTATATGGGAGTGAGTGTCTAAGTGAGCTAAAAGGGAAGAGTGTTACTAATTACACTTTTAAACATATTGGGTTGAATTATACTAAGATTAGTTCTAAGGATTTTGTACTAACTAATAATTGCGATGTTTTTGCTGGTGTTTTCTTATATTGATAAAGGCACTAGGGTCTTGACCCTTGCCTAGGTGGATATGCGACGAGTTTCAAGTCTAAGGTCGGGGAATTCACTAGGGATACAACTATAGCCAATGCACTCAGGTGCCCACTCTATACCTCTCGGTAGTTTGAGTGGAATTACCCAAATTGACTCTCCGAGACCAATTGGGTGTCAATTAAGCAAGCAAGTAAGGCTCAGGTAGGGTATTACTCTCTCGAGGTTTAACCCGTTAATTAGGGCTCAAGTAGGGTTTTACCATTTCTGGGTTCAACCCAATTGATTGGGACTACCAATCTATTGATAATGCCCTAATTTCCTATTAGGATAAATTTCTGGACTCAAGTCCTCTTTCTCAAGAAAGACCCAAGTCATGAAAGAGCTAATTAGTGTTTGCAACCACCAATTATAGCAATAACAACACCAAATTAGCCTAAATATCTAACACCCACTAATTTCCCAACCTTAATTTAACAAACCCATTACATACCCACACTAGGGTTGAGCCACAACCCTAGCTAATGGGTCTAGCTACTCATAATCAAAGTAGAAACCAATGATAGAGAAGAAGAAGAACCCATTAATCTATAATTTAACAATGAAAATTTAAATTCCAATGTTAAATTAGCAAGAACAAAGCCAAAAATGTAAAAACCCTAGGCACAAGAACGAGTTTTAGCTCTGAAAATTCCCAGATGTCTTAAAAAATTACAAAATAATCTATTTATACTCGGCCAAATTTTCAGACAAAATTGCCCCTGAGGATCTACCGCAGACCGCAAAAACACGACCGCGGTCCGCGAAACTTGACTGGGTTTTGAATTGTAGCTTGGTGAATCTGAACCACCGTGGACCGGTAAGATAGGACCGCGGCCGCAGTGAATTTTTCTTTGGGAATGGTTCTCTGAACCTGATCTTCGTGGACCGCAAAAATGCGACCGCGGCCGCGAAGAGGCCTTGCCTTGAATACTAGTTCTCAAATGTTGATATTCGCGGACCATGAAACTGCGACCGCGTTCGCGAAGAGGTCTTGCCTTGAATGCATGTTCTCAGAAGTTGATCTTCGCGGACCAC
The DNA here is from genome assembly GCA_005239495.1 of Nicotiana undulata. Taxonomy (NCBI): domain Eukaryota; kingdom Viridiplantae; phylum Streptophyta; class Magnoliopsida; order Solanales; family Solanaceae; genus Nicotiana; species Nicotiana undulata. Next base: position 91,582 of record ML279455.1, read on the forward strand.
GAAAACATGACCGTGGCCGCGAAGACTCATTGCTTGATTACTTTTCTTGTCCTTGATTCTTGTGCCGGATTCACTCATGTTTTGAGTATGTTTTGGACTGTATGTCCTCATTTCTGGTTCAATCCTGCAACAAGTACAATGTGTAAGCTCACGAGGCTATTTTGTGTACAATTATATCCAAAACTAAGGTAAAGAGTAACGGAAACTGAGGTAAAAATCCAAGTTATCACTATTCTCATTATTCTGCTAGTATTTCTACCTATCCCTTTCTTGTGAAAACTTGAACAAGACATTCTTTTTCTTTTTGCTCTCCTTGCTTCATCCATCGGCTCTTCGGGTTGCTCAAATCCTCGCTCTACTAGGGACTAGAGTCACACTAAGGTAATATTTATCCCTTCCATGCTTTCAGTGCCTATCTTCTGAATCTTTTTTTGATCATGCTAGTATTCACATCTAAATGTAATATTCTAGAGTGCACCATCTGGGTTTCTCGCAAGAAGATCTATTAGCACATTTGTAATATCCTTCGGAAATGTCTACTAACACAAATACTCCATTCATAATTTTGGTTACTCTAACCTCAGTTGAATCCTGATGTTCCGTCATTTTCTTAAACTACACCTATTAGCCCCCGTAGGGTATAACTGAGATGGGTGCAACCAATTGTACATACCTCTGTTATTGTTGAATATAATTCAAAAAGCTTATATTCCTCTGCCTGAATTATAAACACTGTTAACCTTCATTAACTAGATGTCTCGTACCCGTCTTCATCTTGCTTCTTTTGCTTGTTGAGACTTGTATTTATCTTCTCAATCTCTCATTTTCTTTCACCATACAGGTGGATGGGTATTCTTGCCTCAAGGCTCCTTATCAAGAGGTTTACACCTTTCAATACGCACATGATCTACTGAAGACCTCACATTTACTTATCATAAGCATGAAAGTTGAGTCCCTCTGACTCAACTCTTCTATAGCCATATCTCTTACCAACCGTCATTCACGATACAAGTATCGTCTTATTACGAATAAAATAGAAGTTAAGAATTTAAATTCTTACAAGTGAGCTTTACCACACGATCTATAGTAAGAAGAAAGAGTGAGAGTCATAAATGTCCTGTAGCCTCCTGCTTATAAGTGTGGTGCACGACACACCCATAAACAAGACTCTACTAGACACGACTTGTAGACTCCCTAGGACGGAATTGCTCTGATACCACTTTTGTCACGACCTAAACTGATGGACGCGACGGGCACCCGGTACCTTACTCAACCGAGTACCAACATAATGTATCTTTCTTATTACATCATCATATAGTCGTGACATACGGGCTTAATAGGCAAATTTAATCATTTATAAACTCTAAACATAGGCCGACAAGGCCGTACAATCTTTCAAGTATACGACATATGTCTACAAGCCTCTAAAAGTACATCATAAAGGTCAGGATAGAGTCCCGCCATACCAAACAATACACGTCTAAATCATACTAACCAAACAAGCGACTCCGAAGCAAATGGAGCGCACCAACATCTTCCGTTGAGCTGATAGCCTACTTGGAGGGCTCTCGACCTGTCTATCGGGACCTGCGGGCATGAAACGCAGCGTCCCCAAGCAAAAAGGACGTCAATATGAATAATGTACCGAGTATGTAAGGCACATAAATAAATACATAAGAGACATGGAAGAGATATAGAGTAATTGACTCAACTTGTATGTCTGGATAAGTCTGTGAATAATAAATCACTTTTAGCATCATGCATATACGTATGAATGTCATGTCGTGCATAGGTATAT
>MDKH01100637.1:0-24731 GCA_005239495.1 Nicotiana undulata
AAAAGAGAGTGCCACAATGGAGACAACTGAAATTTCAATTCAGAAGAAACCTTACAAGCACAAAGGCATGGAGGTAAGTAACTAAGGATAATGATAGACGAGTAAGAACATCAGAAATACCGTGGAATATACAATGTAATAAGGTCTCAACTTTATAAGAGTTAGAAGTTCTTCCCTAAGTACTACAATGAAAGACTAGCTGAGGAAATAAGGAAGCAGGCTTCAAGATAAGCATAGTGACCTAAAGTAGAAATGGTCTTGTAACAGCAGTCATACTATAATGTTGTATGCACTCCATAAGAAAGTGGCACCTATCGTAGCTAATGAACGGAAGAAGAAAAAAAAAATCAATCAAAAGTTGATAATTGAGATCATATGAGTTACAGGGAACTCCCGTATTCATGGGCACTAAGATAGGCCAAGTATCCATGCAGCAAGTGGCAGAACGACCAGGAAAAGTAATTGTTTACATTTAAGACAACTGAGAAGGCGTGAAAGGAAATCTATGGTGCTAACATGATGAAAGGAAGGTTACGAGTAGTATAAGTAGATGTGCGTAGGTCGCAAGCTAAAGTATGGTAGAGCAACAAGGTTTTAGCTTGGCAGGAGTAATGATAAGAAAATGTGAGTGAGAAGGTGACGAAAATAGGTAATTCCTCGGGATTAAACCCATCACAACAAGAGAGCTAATGGTTTCCATACAGTTATAAAAAGCTCAGTATAGCATGAGTGAACTCAAAGGAGTTTAAAACTAGGAGCATTTAGAAGAGATAGAATGCTACCATAATAGTAAAGTAAGGGTGTAATTGTGATAAATGATAAGAGGATGACGTTTAGACCTTTGATTGAGTAATGATTTTGAGAACAAGTATTTCATGAACTGCACGGGATTAGAATACCCCCATAAGATGAATCACATTGGAATGCTATGAAATACAGTTACTGGAGTATAGTATCATCCCTAAGTGGATTAGGAAAATCACTTCAGATGTTCCCCGATGAGACATGAGCCCTAGTGACGATATATTACATAAGAGATTTCAAATTATTAGTGGTAGATTATAGATCGACATTAAGGTGAATCAATAATAGATAGATGAAAGCTACAAATATGAGATGAGATTAGGTATTCATTATTAAGATGAATAGTAATAAGAAAGCATTAAATGGCTTAGATTTATACATATAGGATAAGCGGTGAGAGAAAAACCTGGAGTTGGGTGGCAAGTCTCCATAATAATAAACCGAAGTAAGAGTTATGGTATAGTATGACCTACCTAGTAGTGGTAAAGCCATAAGCATAGATAACTGAGGCTATGAAACAAGATATAGCAATAGCCGTAAGTTCAACAAAATACCAAACAAAGAACTTTAGTACACCTATAGATGCCCAGAGGGATAGCTTGTCATAGTACAATATATGTTCACCAAGTGAATCCTAAAGATAGGTTAAAAACTAACAAAAAATAAAAAAGGAGATAAGAGTCGCGTTGCCGCACATTCAAGGTTAGAATTGTCTAGATTGCATGAAAGAAGGTAGAAATAGTTACGACATTGAAAGGAGTTCGACCACAAGTCGTGGTGTGAGAAAGAGGCCTAAAGGGGGGAATGTTCTAGCCTTTGGATTTATTCACCGAACTACTCCCTAGATGGCAAAGACGATATTAAATTATTCGTAAGACTTATTGCTTAAGATATGGAAAAGTGCATTAGTCAACATTCGAAGACGAATGTTCCAAAGGGGGGAATGATGTTACACCCCATGTTTTCGTACGTGAGAGTACATCGTAAGTCAATTGATGTAAGCTCAGAAATAAGATTCTATTTGATGGAATATAAAGTAAGTTAATCATGTTACGTTGGAGGTTACAAATATTTAAGATCATGAATAACGAGTACCAAGAGGGTTGGAAAGCTTAGAAGCTAAACCAATTGAAGAAAATAAGTTTCGTCGAAAGTCGACGAGTTTGGAATGTTATAACATGTACTTTAGGGTGAGACTATGGTTCATTACATGATAAGGAGGTTATGCTATGAGTTAATTTTTATCGTATGATAGTTGTGTTCTACGTTTTGAAGTCAAGCAAGTGGTGGAACAAAAGTTGGCAAAGGTCTTCACAAGTTACACTCATAATGTGCTTAACATTAGGTCAACTGTAACTGAGATTTTCTCCCTATATACTTGGAGTTACGGGATGATCTACCTACCAAACTAAATAACTATGAGTCTAGTTTCCAACGCATTAAACCGTTAATTGATACAACATAGGAGTAGAGATATATTTGCAATTTCGCGAGACTGCGCAGACATCATAAGTGACAAGTAGGTGGATCACTAGAGCTTTTTGAGCAATACATTTCATGTATTATATGAGGTCTTATTGGGACATATTATATACCAAATTGAAGGTATTGGAATTTAGTTTCCAAATCTCTTAACCGTTCATTCATATGACATCAGAATAAAAAGATATAAGCGTCGGAAAATGGACAAATCCTAAGGTACCAAGCTAGCACCTCTTTTACTTTTCCAAACTTGATATATATAAACATTAGGTCAGCTTTCTCTTCATTATTAAGCATAAAAATACCAGAGAACACCCATAAACATAACCTCAATATTTATACTAGGGTTTCAAAGAAGAATATCATCCCGGGCATGAAATCGAGAAGCAATAACATCAAAACGATCCCTACGACGTAAGTGTCATTATACTGCCTCTTCGTTTTCTTTGTAGTTAGAGTTTTGGAAGTTAATTCATATTTAAGAAACGTCTAATATCTGTATTTAAGGTTTAAATATCAAGGAAGTTTGATAAATGTGTTTCCTAATAGTTAGAACTCACGGGACGGTGATCGGAAGCCGTGAGTTCGAGTTATTTGACTTATAGCGGGTTGTTTTGTGTTGTTGTGGGGCTGCGTGTTTTACTACTGTTTTGTAGATTTTTGGAGGATTAAGGGTGTGTATAAATACCATATAGATGTAGGGTTGTGAGATGGTCGTTCGTTGTAACATTTCCGGGTCGTTTGACACGACTACGGTGGTCGTCTTATGTGTGAAGTGATTAGGTTGTGTGTGGACTGTTTTGGGAGGCTCAATATGATTATTATTGATGTTGTTTGGGCTGTTAGGTGATTGTTTTGACTTGTGTGAAGTCATATAAATAGGGGAGGTGCTGTCCGTTTCATCGTAAAATAGGTTGTGGTCGATACATAATAGTTATGACGCTTAAACGATAACGATAGTGTCGTTTCTCTTATTGTAGATTAAGGAGTTGTGACATTTGCGTAGCTTGAGGTTGGGACAGTATATACAAGGTATGTGAGGCTATTCCTTTCCTTCTTTTGCACGACTCCGATTGTACATAATGCAATGAACGAGCTTCCAAAGATACTCTACTCTTAGAAGCTAGTAGTACTTACATTGTTTCCCTTCTTATGGAACAATTGATTTTGAGGTTGCTTCTCTTATTCTTATGTTATCCATGTTGTTGGTACTTCCTGATTATTATAAGATTCTTGATGAAGAGTTAATCCTAATAACGGAGAATATTGACCTTACGTCACTCCGAAAGGTTCAGAATATGATTCCAATGAGTCCTACATGCATTATATATATATGTAGCTATTTTACTATACCGAGCCGCGCTATAGTCGGCCGGGTATGGCACCTATTGTGTAACCACTGATCAGTTGGGTTTACCGAGTCCTCCTTGAGGACGGGTATGATATGATGATTATGATTTCCACAGAGGCGAATGTTCTATGATGATAATGATTCCCACAGAGGCGGATGTTTTAAAAAGATTATGTGTATATATGTATCATGCATTTCATGTTACTATCACTTAGAAGCACTCAGATGCTACAGGTTGTATCCCCTACATCTCTCTTTACATTACTATTCTTATTTATGCTTTCCTGCCTTCCATACTCAGTACTTTGTTCGTACTGACGTCCTTTTATTTGTGGATGCTGCATGTCGTGCTGCAAGTCCTGATAGACAGGTAGACACAGCTCCCCCACCACAATAGGCTTTCCAGTTCAGCGGTTATAGGCGAGATCCCTTCTCCAGACTTGCCGCGGTCTTGGTATGCATTTTTGTTGTAGATGTTATGGGTATGTTGGGGCCCTGTTCCGGCTATGTTGCATTACTTATGCTCCTTTAGAGGCTCATAGACAGGTGTCAACTCATGTATAGTTTGGTATGCCTTGTTGGATAATTTTTGTTGTATAGTCTTTCATGGCAGCGTTGTAGCTCGTACCTTTTATGTAGTTTCTTAGCAATCTTGTCATCCCATGTGATGTATGTTCATGATACATATCTACCATTTATATTTATCTCGTTATCCCTTAAATATAATAAGAAGGTTAGATAAAATGTACGTTGGTGCTCGGCAAGTATGGCCCGGGTGCTAGTCATGATCCTCCAGTTTGGGTCGTGACAGTTAGCAGGAGATAAATCAAAAGCATACATGTATAACATTAAGTCCATTTTTCCTTTTTACACCGCTATCAACGTTAGGTTTTTCCAAAACACACATACAAATTACAATAGTTAAGAAATGGGATCACAGTTACGAGTTAATCCGACAACTACCCAAAATATACACAACCCACATACGTGTCTACGGAGCCTCTAAAAGTACGGAAGATGAACATAGACCTGCCGGCGACAAGGCCCCGTCTATACCTCAAAAGGAACAACATGTACAAAAGAGAGCAACATATATCTACATACGGCCCCGGGAGGAAATAGGGCTCACCAGAACTACTAAAAGGAGGAAGAGAGGGCACCACTATCGACGATCGATGCTGCCAGCTACTGATCCACCTACATCCATAAGAAGATGTAGCGCCCCCGGCAAAAGGGACGTTAGTACCATTGAATAGTACTAGTATGTATAAAAAAACTCTAGTCTAGATAGAATAAACATCAAACAGGCAATGATACAAATAGAAACTTTATATAACAATTCACCGAAGTAGGAGAAAAGCACAATTAGGGGTCACTATGTTTTCTTATCCCGTTTTGCCATCTTTTGGTTAATAGTCTTTTAAAGCCTAGTGTTATTATTATTACTAAACCACCGTGTCGTTGTGACACGGAGTCCGATCTCCTACCGATCGGCTAAGCCATCCTAAGTGAGACATCAATATACCTCCGTGTCATTATTACACGGAGTCCGATCTCCGCCCGATCGGCTAAGCCATCTCATTCGAACCAGTGGGACACCATCATTATCGTACTTTCATTATTACCATCGTGTCGTTATCACATGGAGTTCGATCTCCGCACGATCGTCTAATCCCTCCCACTTGGAGCAATGAGACATCATCAATATCATACTTTCATAATTACCACCATGTGTACATCATGGAGTCCGATCTCCGCCCGATCAGCTAAGCCATCTCACTCTAGGACATAACCTATCATCTTTAAATCTTTTAGTTCACATTTCGTATCATTTCAATCTTTTGATTCACATCTCATATCATTTCAATCTTTTGATTCACATCTCATATCATTTCAATCTTTTGATTCACATTTCTTCTCATCACTTAGTTTAAGTTCTTGACACTTGGTCATATTTAACCCTTTTTAGGTTACATTCCTCTCTTCAACCATATCATATATTCATCCTTTACATCGACCAAAACCATCACGTAAGAGGATTCGTACACATAGTAAAAGAAGGAGCATAATGATCACAATTCATACACTCAAATAGCATAATGACATGGTAGTAACATAGAATGACATAGAAGCAAGAATTTCTCAATTTAGCACATAGAACCCAAAGAATCAAAACAAGGGAATTCATACCGTACATTTTGGCACCAACGAGTTTATTCTATGAAGCTTAGAATTAGCTATATATACCTCGATTTGGGGTTTTTCCTTAATTTCTACCACAATTCACCGGACCCTTTTGGCACCTTCAATCTAGTTCACAATGTGGCACAACTAAATTTAGAATTAGGAATAATGATCATGTCTTGAACTCACTTGAGCATTTTATCAAACATTAGGTGTTCATATGTATTGGATGGCCCCCTTTTTAGTGAATGGTTACTCTACCCCATCCCTTTTTACTAGATTAGGATTAGTTGATTACATGCATGCAAGGTTCCTATCCCCATTCCCATGAACTCACCTATCCATGGTCCATCTTAACAAAATCTGGAAATTAAGGTTGGTGGGGTAGAAGCTTACCTCTTAGAGTGAAGAATTTTGTGTCCTATTTGATAAGTTCCAAGCTTTAGCGGTGATGGAGGATCAATTTGATGGAATTTGGGTCCTTCCCTCTTGAACTTTCTCTTTTCTCACTCTAAACTTATAAGGAAAATGGTTAAGAGATGGGGGATGGGCGTTGTATAGGTCTGGGGGTCGGGTTTTAAAAATTAGAAAATAGGAGCCCCGATGCAGGTTTGCGGTCCAAAATGCGATCGCATTTCGGTTATGCGGTCAGCAAACCTGGCGCATAATTGGTCTCAACTGGGCGAAAAAGAAAAGGAAACTGCCCAGGTATGCAAAAACTATGCGGTCCGCATACCTGTTATGCTGTCGCATAGTGCACTGCATAACTCCCTCCGCAAAATTCAAGTGCAAATATGCGACGAACTATGTGGCCCGCATACTCAAAATGCGATTGCATTTTGGGCCGCATAGTTTCCCTCAAAATAGACAGCAAACTATCTAACTATGCGACCACTATGCGATCTGTATACCTGATATGCGAACGCATAGTGGATCGCAGATCCGCCTAAACTCGCAAAATCTCATCCTCTAAGTCCGGGGGTACTTTTCACTCCAAAATGGTCCGAATCAAGAATTTCTATGACTATTGCAACATGGGGATCTATCCGGGCATCATCTTTTGTTAAAAAATATTCTACGGGTCTTTACATCCTCCCCCACTTAAAATCATTCGTCCTCGAATAAGGATCGGGTAATTTCTTGGGTTTGAAACTACTATATGCCAACCCCCAAAATTTATCTAACTCCCAATTTTTCTAAAAACAAAATTTGCCATAGTTTCCTTTGTAATTAGGCCTATCCACCTGTCGAAGAGCCCCCGAAACACATTTCAATGAACTCCACATAATCATTCAATACAATCACACATAAATACAACACAATTTAAGGAGTGTATAAGAGAACGGGGGATCGGGGGAGTGGGGTGGCTCTACAAAATATGACAAGAGATGAAATTATTTAGAGATGACGATTTCATAGACTAGTACCTGACTTATTCAAACAAATGAGGGTACTTCTGTTTCATTTCATCCTCCGCTTCCCAAGTAGCTTCCTCGACTTGTTGATTTCGCCATAATACCTTAACCGATGTGATTTCCTTGTTTCTCAACTTACGGACCTGCCTATCAAGGATGGAAACTGGAACTTCCTCATGTGGCAACTCTTCGTTAACCTCAACGGTCTCAACTCGAACGATGGCAGACGGATCTCCAATCATTTTCTTTAACATGGACACATGAAACACCGGGTGCACCAATGACATCTCAGGGGGCAACTCCAGCCTATATGCCACATGTCCTATCCTTTGAGTGATTCTATACGGCCCGACATAACTCGGACTAAATTTCCCTTTCCAAATCGCATGACCCCCTTCATGGGAGATACCTTCCAGAACATCCAATCATCTTCTTGGAACCCTAAATTACTGCGACGAACGTCCGAATAGGATTTCTGACGGTTCTGAGCAGTTTCCAACCGCTCCTTTATAATTCTAACCTTCTTCATAGCTTGATGCACGAGATCCGATCCCAACAGTTCGGCCTCTCCAACCTCGAACCACCCAATCGGTAGCCTGCACCTTACCATACAAGGCCTCAAATGGTGACATCTGAATACTGGCATGGAAATTGTTGTTGTAAGCAAATTCTATAAGTGGAAAATGATCATCCCAGCTACCTTTAAAATCAAGAGTTTGAAGAAGCCAACTATGTTCATAATTCTCTAGGTGGGTACCTCCAAAAAAATCAATAGAGGCCAAACCTGCAAAGATAAAGCCAACAAAATTGGCGCAATGATCAAAGTGGGCCGAGTCAAGGAAATTGGAACAACAACAACAGTTATGCCAATCAAAGTTCCAACCCTTATGTTCCACCAAGGGGGAAATATCCCAATTCCTCACACTACAAGGAGGGGCCTTCAAATGAGTCCAAGTTGGAGGGGATGCTTGAAAAGATCTTGAAAAATCAAGAACGGGGTGACGCTACAATGAAAAATATGTCCGAAGTAGTGGGGTCACACGGTGCTTCCATTCAAAAGCATTAGATGCAAATGCGAGACTTGTCAAGAGAACAAAATCCCAAGCTCAAGGGTACTCTTCCTAGTGATACAATTGTCAACCCAAAATGGAATGCAAGCGGACCATCTTCTCATTGCATGGCCATTACCACTAGAAGCGGGAAAGTACTCCAAGATGAAAGTGAACAAGTGGTTGATGTAGACGATCTTGAGCAAGAAGTCAAAGCACAAGTTGAATTGCCGGTTGTTGTTGAAAGTGAGAAACCCTCCCAAGAGTTGAAAATCCAAAAAGCAAAGCATGAAGAGGTTAAGGAAAAGGTGAGGGAGACCCCAAAAACTCCTCCACAAATTCCTCGACCTAATCCCATTCCCTCAAAGTCTTGCAAGAAGGGTAGATGATGGCAAGTTCTAGAAGTTCTATGACATTTTAAAGCAATTGTCGGTAAACATCCCATTATTGGAGGCTTTCCAAGAGATGTCGGGATTTTCCAAACACCTAAAGGACTTGATGACCAAGAAGAGAACTACAAAGAATGAAGTGGTGAATATGACTCACCGGGTTAGTTCTATTATTGCTACAACCACCGTTGAGAAGAAGGAAGACCCAAGAGAATTCACCATCCCATGTACTATCGGGTTGAGAGAATTTGCAAGAGCACTTTGTGATAACAGGGCTAGCATAAATTTTATGCCTCTTGCTATTTACAAGCAAGTGGGATTGGGTTTGCCAGGACCTACGAGTTTGAGATTGCAAATGGCCGACCGATCAATCAAGAGACCCGTGGGTATTGTTGATGATGTCTTGGTAAAGGTGGGGAAGTTCCTTCTCCCGACCGACTTTGTTATCCTTGATTGTGTGGTTGACAAGGAAATTCCTATCATATTGGGAAGACCATTCCTTGCTACGGGAAGAGCTTGATGGACTCGAAACGGAATGAAATCAAGTTCCGGGTGAATGATGAGGAAGTCACTTTCCAAGCTAGTAAGGGTTTGAAATTGCCAAATGCATATGAAGGGATCTCGGTCATAGATATTGTTGATGAGGTTGAGGATGCTAGTGACATGAAGATGGAGGAAGAGTGCCTTGGTGAGGCCTTGGAGGCAATCTTGGTAAATTTTGATGGTGAAGACATGGAGGGGTACGGTGAAGCCGTGAATGCATTGGAAGGACGTGGGTCCTACACTTATGCGTCGAAGAAGCTCTCTTTTGACTTAGAGAATAGATCCACTCCTCCCGCAAAGCCTTCCATCATTGAGCCACCACAACTTGAGCTCAAGCCACTTCCTTCACATTTGAGGTATAAATTTCTTGGCTCTAATGATACTTTACCTGTGATCGTTTCCTCTTTGTTGGATGATATGCAGGTAGTTAAATTGTTGAATGTCTTCGGGGAAAACCGTCAAGAAATTGGATGGACAATAGCGGATATCCGAGGAATTCCCGCCGGAATTTGTGAGCAGAAAATCCAATTGGAGGAAGAAAGCAAGCCGAATGTTGAACACCAAAGGATATTGAATCCTTCGATGCAATAGGTCATCAAGAAAGAGATAATCAAGTGGTTGGATGCCGGGGTTGTCTACCCCATTGCGGATAGTTCATGGGTGAGTCCGGTGCAATGTGTACTAAAGAAGGGAGGCATGACGGTAATTCACAATGAAAAAAATGAGCTTATCCCAACACGGATGGTCACCGGGTGGAGAGTATGCATGGACTATTGGAAGCTCAAGAGTGCCACATGCAAAGATCATTTCCCTATGCCTTTTATTGATCAAATGCTTGATAAGCTAGCGGGAAGATCATTCTATTGCTTCCTTGATGGGTATTCCGATTATAACCAAATCGACATAGCATTGGAGGACCAAGATAATACAACATTCACTTCTCCTTATGGAACTTTTGCCTTTAGCCGGATGCCATTTGGCTTGTGCAACGCTCCGGCAACCTTTCAACGATGCATGATGCCCATCTTCTTCGACATGGTGGAGGATTTCCTAGAGGTTTTCGTGGACGACTTTTCGGTGGTAGGTGACTCTTTTGAGCATTGTCTTGACAATCTTAGACAAGTTCTCAAGAGATGTGAGGAGACCAACCTTGTGCTTAACTGGGAGAAATGCCACTTCATGGTGGACGAAGGCATTGTCTTGGGCCATACAATTTCAAAGAATGGCATAGAGGTTGATCGGGAAAAAATTAAAATCATCTCCCAACTCCCTCCACCAACCTCAGTAAAAGATGTCCGAAGTTTCTTAGGGCATGCCGGATTCTATCGGTGCTTTATCAAGGACTTTTCCAAAATTGCAAATCCAATGTGCAAGCTACTTGAAAAAGACGCCAAGTTTATGTTTGATGAAAAGTTCCTTAAGGCATTTGAGGAGCTAAAAGAGAAGCTCACCACGGCACCCATCATTGTCACACCGAATTGGTCTCTTCCATTCGAGCTCATGTGTGACGCCAGTGGTGTAGCAATTGGAGTCGTTTTTGGTCAACAGCATAACAAGGTTCTCCATCATGTTTATTATGCAAGAAAGACACTCAATAGTGCGCAAGTGAACTATACTGTGACGGAGCAAGAGCTTCTTGCCATTGTGTATGCCTTTGAAAAATTTTGAGCTTATTTTTTGGGGTCTTAGGTGGTGGTCTACACCGATCATGCTACTCTTTGCTATCTCATGCCAAACCAAGACTAATCCAGCGGGTCCTCTTGTTGCAAGAATTTGACTTTGAAGTCAACGACTGCAAAGGCACAGAAAACCAAGTGGCGGATCATCTCTCTAGGCTTGAAGAGGACGGACAACCAAAGGAAAATCTTGATATCAATGATGCCTTTCCCGATGAGAACATCTTGGCATTATCTTCTTCATCTACTCCTTGGTACGCCGATATTGCCAACTACTTGGTTAGTGACCTCATTCTGGATGATTTGGAAGCATACCAAAAGAAGAAGTTCTTGAGAGAGTGTCGGCAATACTACTGGGAAGAATCATTCTTGTTACGTATTTGTGCAGACAACATCATTAGAAGGTGTGTTCCAGAAGAGGAGATTATGCCAATTCTAAAGGCATTCCATGACTCACCGGTTGGGGGTCATCATGGGGGTAATCGAACGGCGGCAAAGGTACTTGAATGTGGTTATTATTGGTCGTCAATTTATCATGATTCCAATCAAATGGTCAAGTCTTGTGACCAATGTCAGAGGCAAGGAAGGCATGAAATGCCAATGCACTTTGTGATGGAGGTCGAGATATTTGATGTGTGGGGCATTGACTTTATGGGACCCTTTGAAATCTCTTGTGGTATGAAATACATCCTGGTGCTTGTTGACTATGTGTCCAAATGGGTTGAAGCAATTGCCTTACCAAACAATGAGGCAAGGAGTGTGACCGCGTTCTTAAAGAAAAACATATTCACACAGTTTGGCACTCCAAAAGCCATTCTCAGTGATGGTGGGTCTCACTTCTGTAACAAGGCTTTCACGGGGATACCAGAGAAATATGGAGTCAAGCATAAGGTGGCCACACCTCATCCCCAATCAAGTGGCCAAGTTGAAGTTTCTAACCGGGAGATCAAGAATATTCTAGCAAAGACTGTTAATGCAAAAAGGACCTACTGGTCGAGGAAGCTAGATGACGCATTGTGGGCATACCGCACGGCGTACAAGACCCTTATTGGCACTTCTCCTTACAAGTTAGTCTTTGGAAAGGCTTGTCATCTACCCGTAGAACTAGAACACAAAGTCATGTGGGCTCTAAAAAGGTTGAACTTGGACTGGGCTGAATCTGCAAATTTGAGGTTAACATAACTCAATGAAATGGAGGAATTCCATTTCCATGCATATGAAAGTGCAGTTGTGTACAAATAAAGGATGAAGTTTGTCCACGACAAAAATATCTTTAAAAGGGAGTTCAAGTCGGGTGACTTGGTTTTGCTCTTCAACTCAAGGCTCAAATTATTTCCGGGCAAGCTTAAATCGAAGTGGTCCGATCCGTTCAAGGTGGTAGATGTATCCCCTTTTGGAGTTGTGGAATTAGAATCGAAGGATGGGATTCGAACCTTCAAAGTAAATGGCCAGTGAGTCAAGCACTACTTGGATACAGATGGAGAAAAACATGTGGTGGAACAATTGGATCTCAAAGATGGTCCATGCCCGACCAATGAGTGAACCCAAAGAAAGGCCAACTTCGTCATGCCGCGACGATAAATCAAGCGCTTCATGAGAGGCAACCCATGTGTGGTAACATCCTTTTTGTCTTTTAAATTTTAACTTTTGTTAGATAGATTAAATTGAGCAATTTAAAGAGTGTGTTAGAGTGCAGGTGATTCAAAAAGTCATAAAACAGGGTAAAATTGCAAGTGAAAGGGAAGAAAAGTCACCATGGGAAGTCTGCTACCCATATGCGCTCGCATTTTTACTATGCGGACCGCATAGTGGTCGCAGACTTGAGCAGTTTGTTTGGAAAAAATGGGTGTCTGCAATGCGGCGAGGACGTGCACTTTGCGGCCCGCATACTAGTTATGTGATCACATATGTGCACCGCATTGTGGAAGATGAGAAACCTGAGTAAAACAATCGCATAACAAGTATGCGATCGCATAACATGTTATGGGGTAACTTATCCACCGTATTTGTCCAGGTAAGTATCCCTACCCCTTCGCACATCAACACACAACAGCACTCAAACACATTCACTTCCCTCTAAAACAAAACAAAACAAAACAAAAAGAACAAAAAAAAAGAGAAGAAAGGAAACGGCTAGTTGAAATTGCAAGAGTAATATCGATCTTGAGTTCATCTCCTAAGTGTTTCTCAATCATCCATTCCTGGTATGTTCTCCTTTCCCGATTTCATCCCTGTTGATTTTGAGTTTTAATTTTATTGTGTTTTTCCGGTTTTATTAGTTTCCTTTAGTGTTTGCTCTTTCTTGCTTTTTGTTATTTGGGTATCTGCTCGTAATGGGGCATTCTGGGACGATTGGTTAAGTATGAGCTTGTTGGGTAGTAAAATTAGGGTTACCATTGTTGGGGTAGGATAAAGTTGTAAAAACGATGGCTTCTGCGGTCCGCATCATTGTCGCATAAATAACCCTAGGTGACTCGAGGAAGACGACGAAATGCGGAGGCTTTGTGATCACATAATTCATATGCGGACCGCAAAGTCACCGCATACCTCAACAGTATAGGGCCTAAAGTAACATGTTGTTTGCGGCTGCTTTGCGATCGCAAAACCATCTTTGCGGTGGGTTTTGCGATCATATAATGTCATGACCTTTACAGGTGCATAGTTCTGTGATGGTTATGTGAACCGCATAATGGATATGCGATCGCATAATTCATCGCATAACAAACCTTCTTCATCAGATGAACATTGTGCGACAGATTTGCGATCTGCATAGTGGTTATGTGATCGCATAACCTGTCGCATATCGCGCCCCCTTTTTCCTATCGCACGGGTTAGGTACGAAGAGATCGGGTTTAGGACATTATGTACAACTCCTTAAAGGAAAAGGAAGAGTCGCCACCTAACGATTTTAACGGTGCGTTAGGGCACCTAGAGTTGATAACTCATGGACTAGCTTGCATTACCAGAGATTGGGTAAGGGCTTGAAATTATCCCAAGGGGAAGGTATTAGGCACCCCTCAAGATCCACAACTGTGGGTCCCAGCCAATAAGTTTTGTAAATTTGGACGGTGAACAAGTAACAAGTAAGGTTCACGTAAGAGGGGATTTACAACAAGTATGAAAATCTTTAAAGGTTTTGAAATAACATTGGAATAAACATTTGAAAATAATTGTCTTAGGTTTAAAGTAATACGGATCACTTCAATGCAATACACGGTATGTCACACCTCGAAGAGGCAGCTACACGTGGTATTAGCGCACCGGTCATCATATCCGTATTCTACCCTTCCCATCCCGTAAAGGTTATTTAAAGCGCATGTGTTGGTCACGAATGCTTATTGCGTGCTATCACTGTCCCATCCTATAAGTCTCGAAGGGTAGTTGGGACTACTGTTCCTACAAAGGCGGGAACTAGGCTGAACCCTTAGGTGTAAAGGATAAAATACTAAGCGACATACAAAAGCAAGTAGGACTGCACATATGGGGGAACATATAAAGGCAAAGAAAGGCTCACAGATCCCTCCACAAATAGACATGTAAATAGCACGTCTCAAACACAATTAAAGTCTTAAGATGGGAGTTTGAAAACAGGAATTTTAGTAAAATAGTATGGACTTGAGTTGGAAAACCTTGATGAAAGCAGAAGATTTAACTGGGGCTGAGGGATTCAGAAATACCAACTTTCAGGAGTACACAGCAATTTAGAGAACTTTCAGAAAATCAGTAAGTTGAGCAGGAGTGCATTTATTTGAAATTCAATAATCCAAAAGTGAGTACAAAAATCCAGTAGTTCATATGACTTTATCACATCGTTTTTAGAAAATGGTTTAGCAAGTATTCAGAAATAGAACAACTTTATATAATGAAGTAACTCTGAAAAACTTAACAGTTTGAAGATAGGATAGGAATCAGAAATCCTGAAGTCAGTAATGAGAAGTAAGAAAGCGCACAATTTCAAAATTGTTTTAAAAGCAGCATAGGAGTTTAGTAAAAATAGAGTGGATTCCAAGAAAGCAGAATCAGAGTTTGGGAAATTCCAAAAGAGGCAGATTAAACCCAGCATAGTTGATTTGATTTTAATTACGCATTAGGCCTAAAGTTTGCCTAGGCGTAGTATATTTGCCTAAAGGTGAACATGCTTACTTTGACTCTGTTTTAAAAGACATAAGTGATGATACATTTGCAGAAACGTTTTGACCATATTTTAGTGAGGTTATTATATTAGAGACAGGTTAACTAAGCGCTCAAGTTCAGACAAATAAAAATCCTACAGGCATGATATCTAATGCACAAAGTATCATCTTAAAACATGGCTTCTATATGGCATGGTTATAAATGCATGAGCATTACATTTGATTATTCGTTTAGAGTTATAACCTGGAAACATGGTTCAGGTGGCATGAATATAATATATGTGTGCTGAAACAAAGAACCCTAAGCATGGTTTCTAGTGATATGCATGTCCTAAACATGATACTATTACACACACAGGAAGTAAAGCCTATAGTCATGATTTCTACCCATTACTTAACTAAGCATGCATAACCCCCTCTCCATTTCACTATACAACCCCAATAGTTTGTTTACAAATTATTACAGCCCATACCGAATGAATTACAGTAATTATAAAAAGGAAAACAAGAAGCTATTCTATAGGGAGCCTTCAAAGAGGCCCAATCTTCCAGCCTCACCCCTTTCTAGCCTCACAGCCTTCATGGCCTGGGTGCGGCAAAGCTCCCAAAGGTCTTTGTGAAGGCCCTGGCCAATACCAGCACCCAACAATTGCCCAAGTTAAGATATGTGTAGTGTAGAGTTACCTACCACAGTGTGTCAAAGTTTAGAGGGAACTCAAGGTCCCTAAGCAATTCTCACACTGAGGGAGGTGGAACCTAAAGGTCTAGGAATAGTGTGAAGTGCTCAGAATTGATTTTTGAAAGGGAGTTTGAAATAACATAGCTTCAGAGATAATAAAAGGATTTTTATGAAAACCAGTTTGAAAGAGAAACAGCAGAATAGCCATAACTCAGCAAACAATCACAAACAGGGAAAGGGGTTGGGGACAAGTAGTGGTAGCAGTAGATTTTCACATAATTAGCTCTTAGAACAAAGTTACAGATTTCACAGAGTGTGACATGCCAAGAGTTTAGCATATATCATAGATGGAGAATCTGAGAATACCAAGTATTATAGGGCATTAAGGCCAGACAGTTGATAAGAAAAATGCAAAAAGAGATGCTAGGTATGCAGATAGAAGAGGGAAAGTAATCACATAGTCAAAGAGTCACATAGGCCATAATGAATCACATAGAGGAAAACATGAATCATGTTAAGCTAGAAGAAGAAGAGAGATCATAGCAAGGGAGTAGACATGCTAGTTACATGGTAGGCAATAGAACCATAAGTAAAAACACAAAAGAAACAACAAGAATCTCAGCCAAAATTGAAACATATTGTTTAGGATACTGTAAACTTAAATTAGAGCATACCATTGGTGAGAGCAAAGCAGAAGAGAGCAGAGTGATAGCACAGTAGTAGCCTTGGCTTAACAGCCGGCTAATAATTGGCAAAGCAGAGAGGAGCAATAAAAACAAGAGAGCAAGAGAGAAAGAACAATAGAGAGACCAATATACTGATGTGAGTGTGTGTTCGTGTCTAGAAGACATCCTATGAGAGTAGAAGGGAACCATATATATAGTATTTTGAAAGCAAGGCCAATAAGGTAAGAATCACAATTGCACAGTAATTATGGAACTCAAAACCAATTAGAGGAGGATCTGTATAAGTACTTCCTTAATTAAGGGGGTCAACCTCAAACGGTAAGAACAAGTAACAAATAAGGAAGGAAATCAATGTATAACTGGAACATAACAGATAAGGAAACAATTCAAACAGTGTAAGTCTGAAATTAGAGCTAGGTTCAAAAGAGCTCTTATTAAAGAAATACTTGTAAGAATCTATTAACATTAAAGTCAATCACATAATAAGGTAAGAGGATAGTTTATAAGCTGGAAATCAATACAAGGGTATCAATCACAGGAAATCAGCAAAGAATATCAATCACAGTAAATCAGTAAAAGGGTAACAATCACAGGAAATCAGGGGTTCAAACGAGACAGTACTGATTAAAGGAAATTAGTACAAACTATAGTATAGAGATAAATCAGAAACCCTAATAAGCTAAACAAGGTAAAATCGAATAGACTCAAAACATACTCAGGAGGAACAAGCATACATGCTAATTAAACGAACAAGTTATCATAGACAGACCCAAAACCGAAAGCTGAAGCCAAGAGACTGGGGGTTTTAACATAATCAAATTAAAGGGAACCTAAATAATGTTGTTTAAACATAGTAAAGACTACAGAATAACACTTGAAACCAGACAAAAAAAATTGTTTGCAAAGGGGTTAAGAAACCCTAACTAAAACTCGTTTAAAAACGGAAACCTTTTGAGAAAGAGTGCAGTAATACTTGTAATAAAACTAGATCTAGTATAGATCTACGAAAATCAGAAGGTTTGAAAAGCTAGGGTTTCGGAGATGTCAGAGATGGTGATAAAACCTGCCGTGAAACTTAGGGATGGTGGTAGTTATAGCATCCTTGAATCAAACCTCGCCGGAGAAGGCCGGAAATACCCAGGCAGGAGCTTTCATGGCCGTCTGGCATGGTCAAAAACTTTAAAGGGCCTCAAAGACGAAGAGAACCAGAGAGACGGGGCGTCATGGTGGCCGGTGATCGAAAGGGAAAAGGCTGGAGGTGGCCGGAGAGGCGGTGAAAGCCATCGGAGAAGATGAAGAGCCCAGAATGTTCTAGAGAGATGAGGGTGCAGAAGAGACGAAAGAGAGAGAGTGGTCACGATTGAATAAGAGACGGGGGAGGGGGTAGGTTAGAGTTACTTATGGTAATAAGAGATCTGGGCCGTTGATCTCATTTGATCAACGGCTCAGATCAGCTGGGGGTTGGGCCGGGTAAGAGAAAGGTTTGGGCTGGGCATTTAATTGGAGTCTGGGTTGGGTAATTGGGCTAGCTAAATGTGGTTAGATTTTAAATAAAAATAGGCAGAGGTTAAATACCCAGTGAAAATAGGTAATTAATTAATTAAAATACCTAATAATTATAAAAAGATGAAATTAAGTTCAAATAAGTAATATCACAATAATTAGGCAATATTAAAAATGTAAGAAACATAAATTCGAACTTTAAAAGGTATAAAATGTCTAATTAGGCCACAATTGCAAAATAATTGTAATTGCAATTAAATAAGACTCAATTAGCCAATTTATGAAATAATTGGATTTTAATAAATAAAAAGTGATTATAAATGACATACTGAACTGGAAAATATTTTGAAATTATTTAGAGCACCATTTGTGAATTATAAAATATGAAATATTAGGTAAATAGGGAAATAATTTAGATAAAAATATGGAAAAATTAGGGAAAATACTTATTATTGCAAAGAGTGGTTTTGAAAGCTTATATATAAGTTGAAAATAATTTGAGGAAAAATTGGGTATCAACATCGCATACTTGACTTCTTTTGTAATTGTTTCTCCTGATGTCTTTTATGTCGCTCACACTTCGTTTCTTTGCAGATATGGCTCCCCAGAAACATAGTGCTGCCAAGAAAAGTGCTTCCTCCGGCCGTCAAGCACAACAAGACAAACATTCATGGCAAGAACCATTCCAATCTATTGCTGAACATCCCTCCCAGTGTGATGAGGAGGAGACCTTGCCAGCAGTCGACCTATAGGCTGAGGCAAGACAAAAAAGAGGAGATGATTTCCAACTCCGTTTTGAGCTCACTGGTTCTAGGACTCTATATAAAGAAGGGCTCACAAAACAGAAAATCCTTGCAAAGAAACAACTAAGTCTGAACGGTCTACAGGAGCAGTACCCTCACATATTAGAGAACATCAAAGCTAGAAAATGGGAGTGCTTCACTGAGTTGCTTGATGAATTCAATGAAACACTGGTGCGGAAGTTCTATGCATCCTACGGGGCTTCCAGAACACCTCACCACAAGCGCAACAAAGTATTCTGTGAGACTGTCTTGGTCAGGGGGAAGCATGTGCTTTGTGACAGGGAAGCTATAAATGATCAATATTTTTCAGACGGGCGTCCGGGCACAACTGAGTACGACGCCAAATATGCCTACAGAGATGGTGAGCGTGCCTGGATTGCCTCAGTGATCACCAAGGGGACCCCAGCTTGGGTTGACCCTCAGCATAAAATTTTCAAGGAAGATCTTACACGAGAGGGTTGGTTCTGGCTCAATTTTGTCATCTCCCGCTTAATACCATCTCGGAATAAAACAGATATAAGCATTGAGAAAGCTCTTCTCATTGCATGCATTATGATCGCGATCAAGACCGATGTGAGTGACATTATCTTCCGAGAGTTAGGGGTCCGGGCAAATCAGACAGCCACGTCACTTCCTTTCCCATGCTTGATCACAACCCTCTGTCAGGTTGTGGAAGTTCATACAATGCTGCACTATGACAAGATGGGGAAAGCGCTGAAGGCTATTGACATCACGCGCATTAGTGACGTGGTACCAAAGGTAGTTGCTACTCCTCCAGAGGTTCAGATCTAGATTCCTACTAAGACAGACATCTCAGACTCCCAAACTCCTGTTGCACCCCAGGCCACAGGGGCACCCACTGCTACTCCACAGCCTGCCTCTCAGGCCACTATTGCCCAGCCTTCTGCCTCACTGCTAGCTCTTTCGAGGTTTGGTCTCTTAGCTCAGCATGCAAATGCTAAGGTGGACAAGCTTCTGAAGAACTTGCCCACACTCGTTAGGCAAACCTTGACTCATATCCAGTCCTCAGTGACGGCCCTCCAGCAACAGCATACATTTTATGAGGGTCGCCTGAAAAAGTTTGAGGAGAGGCTTGAGAAAGTATAGCGGGGTGAGGTTGGAGGCTTGCGTAAGCTCCGTGAAGAGGTTAACACACTGAAGACTGAAATCCACAAAATGCAAAATATGGAGTTCGATCTATCCTCCTTCATGCCCAAGGAAGGAGAGCAGGGAGCGGGCATGTCCGTTGGTGGGTTGGATCTTGACTTCTCCACATTAATGACTGATTCTGCGCCACAGACTGTCGGGGCTTCCCTGACTCCAGCTCCCCCTGCACGCATTGACATACCTTCTGGGGAAGATTCCGGACACTCTGCAGAGTCCGAGGGTGGGGAGTCAGGCGAAGAGGAGGCTGATAAGGAGTCATGGTCCGAGGAAGATGAAGGTCCTCTGAAGAAGGGCAAGTAGGTTGTTGGCCCTACAACTGCAGAGGAGGAAGAAGAAGCAGATGTGCAGAAGGCGATAGCACATTCACTAGCAGACATGGATACTCAAGCCACATCATCGACCATTCTGCCATCAGCAGGCGAGGCTAGCAGCTTACAGGAACCAGTTCCTATGTCAGGACAGTTGGAGATCCCTCCTCCATCAGTGGAGGTCACTCCCCAGGCTGCGACCTCATCGGCCCCAACTCCAGTAGCAGAGGTGACCCCACCATCACTCAGCTGGCTTCCGACTCCCATAGCGCTTAGTGCGCCTCAGGGAGCCCCTAAACTCTGTCTTACATTCTTATGCATTAGGGACAATGCATGTTTTTTAGTTGGGGGTGGGATATCCTTGTAAAAACTTTTTGAAATCCTTGACTGTTGTACATGTTTTTGTGTTATATAAGCAAATTTCTCGTTAAATTTTGTATATACTTGTGTTGTCTTTGTACATATGTTATCTTTGTATATAAAAAAAACAAAAAGTTGTAGATAGTTGGATGCATGTTCATATTTAGTAATTAGCAATAAATTCCCCTTGGTGTTTCTTCGCCGAATTCTTTTCCAAAGGTGTAACAGTAGAACCATGGCAGTAGGATGAAACGTGTTGACCGGTTTAGTGTAATTGTCTAGTCTCAATCATGTATGTCTATAAATAACCAATACCCTTCCGTTAATATAAAAAAATGTGTTGTATAGGAAATCAACTGTGTGAACTTGAGGCTCACTCTTTGACTCTATGTTTACTTAGAACTATACATGTAAATATAATGAAAGCTTTGAGTTCCCAAGTGACGACTCGAGGGCTAAAACTATGTTGAGTCAAACAGTTCGTGTTCCATGTGTGTTAGCCTTTGTGTAAATAATTCTTGTGCTTACTTATGTCGTCTAGAACTTGCCCGGTTGGTCTTTCGATGCTAATGTTGAGTGCATTAGTTGGAGAAATGACCTTAGGCAGTCATTGTGTTATTTGAAAACCTAGTTAGCCTTTCAAGCTACCCATTGTATAAACATTATCACTAGTTACCCCATTTGAGCCTTTAACCTTTTCTTTGGACACTTCATTACAAACCTTACCCTTTTTGTAAAACAATTCCTTCTTTGAACCCGTCCCTCCTTAGAACAAGTGAGAATGAGTCTAAAAGCCTAAGTTAGGGGCGTGGTTGTATTGGTAAAAAAGAGTATCACACGTAAGCAAGACCTTGACAACTCAGCTAGCTACGTGGACCAAGGAAAACGCAACAGATAGACTTGATTCTGTAAAGAGGTACGGGACAAAGAGGCACGGTCAATAGACCCCCGAGTTCATCAACCACGGGAAACTTAATGACAAAGAAGAGATACAGTCACAGTGAACCTAGACGAAGCTACGGACGGATTCGAGAATCAACAGTTAATGACTTATACGTTACGTAACTTCTATGCAACAATTACGATTATCCTTTGTAACGCCTCATTAATGTAATAATTAGCCATTAATGAGCAATCATGACAGGAACCAAACGTTATACTAGGAAACCCCTATATAAAGAGAAGAAATGTAACCCATAGGATCATCTGGATTCTCGAATACAAACGGCTTTACTTTTCTGCATTCTATATTGCTTATTATTCCTTTATTCATTATATTATTCACTCGATTATCAGTAACCCGTGTTTATCCTAAAATAGCTTTGGTCAAGGAATCTCATTCTTTGGGTAAACAAATTGGTTTCGTTACCGGGAAATCTGATAATCATAGTGCGTTTACCAACTGATATCCTTTAAATCATGTCGAATTCCAACAACAATGACAACAACAACGTCAACAACAATGACGACAACAACCAACAAGGAAATGGAACCCCAGTTCCATCTCCTCAAGGAACACCAAGTGCTTCGAAGGAATCATCCCTTGAAAGATCTGATAACTATCGTAACAATAATGAGCAACCAATAGAGGAAGATTAAATAAGGCAAATGATTGTTGAATATGTGGAGCAGGATTTGCAAGAATTTGCGAGAGGATTACCACATGCACCTCCAGTACCACTAACGCCGCCTTCAAATAATACAATCGTAGTAGAGAATCAGCAGTCTGTATTAATAAACTCAACCAGAGGTGAAACCCCAAATGCATCTCTTGAAACGAAACCAAGTACGACTAATAACTCTGAGTTACAAAATTTATTACTAACCATGCAGAAAAAGATGAAGGAACAGAACGATCGCATCGAGCAAATCCCTGGAGTGCCGCCTATCATCAAGGGAATTTATGTTGATAGATATTCTCAGCAACCTTGGAAGCCAAGTGCGGCTCCAATGCATATACCCAAGAAATTTAGAATGCCCGACGTTCCTACATATGATGGAACAACTGACCCACGCGATCACGTGACTTCCTTCACTATTGGAGTAAAAGGCAATGACTTAACAAAAGAGGAGATCGAATCAGTCCTTGTCAAGAAATTTGGGGAAACGCTCACAAAAGGAGCTTCAACCAGGTATTCTCTTCTCCCTGAAAATTCTATAGATTCTTTTGCTGAACTTGCAGATTCGTTTATAAAAGCACACTTTGGTGCACAAAAAGTTAAAAAACGAATGGAAGATATATTCAAGATAAAGCAAGGAGACATGGAATTGCTTCGTGAATTTGTAGACAGGTTTCAACGAGAAAGAATGCAATTACCAAGGGTGCCTGACAATTGGGCAGCCATGGCATTTGCAAGCAACTTAAACGATAAAAGCTCAGAAGCCACGAGACGACTTAAAGAAAGTCTGAGAGAATTCCCAGCTACAACATGGAATGATGTGTATAACAGGTACAGTACCAAACTCAGAATCGAAGAAGATATCATTGCTCGATCAAAAGAGGAAAAATATCCCAGAACCAGACGTCCAGAACCAGAGAAAAGGTCAGGTAAAAATAGGTACGATCCTTACTTAGGACCTTCGAGACGTGACACACGTCCCGGGTTCGAAAATACAAGACCATCGGGAAGAGATATAGGCTCATCCTCATCTAGATCCAAGAGAGATCAAGATGAACGGTCCAGGGGTAATACCCGAATCGGAGACCATAAATTCAATGTGAGCAGTACTTAACTTGTCTCAATATTGAGAAATATGGGAGACAAGGTTAAATGGCCCAAAGAAATACGATCTAATCCTAACAGGAGAAACCTTGATCAGTGGTGTGAATTCCACAATGATCATGGCCATATAACTGCAGATTGCAGATTTTTGCAAGGTGAAGTAGAACATCTATTAAAACAGGGCTATTTAACAGAATTTTTTAGTGATAAAGGTAAACAGACATATATGAAGAACAGGCAGGAGCCCCCAAAACCTCCTTCCCCAAAACGAACTGTGAACGTCATACATGGAGGGGAAGAAGTGAACGGCATAGTCTGCCAGTTAGCATCAAAAGTCACAAGTACCCACAGGAAACGAGTTCGAGAAGAGACAAAGGAAGATCAAATAACTTTTGATAACGCAGATTTTGGCAGATTAATGCTTCCTCATAACGATGCACTAGTAATATATTTAATTATTCATGACACTAACGTTAAAAGAGTGTTGGTTGATCCAGGCAGTTCAGTCAACATTATTTTGATAAAAGTCGTGGAGGAAATGCTGGTAGAAAATGAAATGATCCCAAAGGCACGAGCCATATCTGGGTTCGATAATTCAACAGTGATAACTAAAGGAGAAATCGAACTTACCACTTACGCCGAAGGAGTCGTCAAAAATGCGAAATTCCAAGTCATTGATACAGAGATGGCTTATAACGTTATTTTGGGAAGACCATGGATCCATGATATGAAAGCGGTCCCGTCCACCTTACATCAGGTAATAAAATTCCCTTCAAAATAGGGAGTAAGACAAATTAGAGGTGACCGGCAAACTTCGAGAAATATTAATTTGATAGCTCTTCACAACAAAAAAGATACGGAAGAGACAGCAAATTATCAAACAGAAGCTCCTCAACAAACAGGTATGGAAAAAAACTCTGATCAACTATGTACAAAAGAAATGGATATTCAAATAGGTACGGAAGGAGATAACGATGAAACAAATCATGTCACCATCAAGGATGAGCTAGAACATGCAGACATAGACTCCAGACCGGATTTCATTCGTGAACCAGAAGAAGACGAGCATATTAAAACAACTGCTGAAGAACTTGAGGTTGTTCCGCTTTCTGAACAAAAGCCCGAGAGAAAGTTGTATATTGGCACAAAATTACTGGAAAGACTAACTCTTGAGCAAAAAGGTATGTTAGTCAATTATTTAAAAGCTAATGACGACTGTTTTGCATGGTCCCACTCAGATATGACAGGTATCCTATCAGAAGTGATGACTCATAAACTAAATGAAGATCCATCATTCGCACTTGTTAAACAAAAGAAAAGAAAGCAAGGACCTTTCAAAAATCAAGTGATTGACGAGGAAGTTCAAAAACTACTTAACATAGGCTCGATACGAGAGGTAAAGTATCATAACTGGCTGGCTAACACAGTAGTGATGCCTAAAAAGAACGGCAAATGGAGGGTATGTGTAGATTATAC
>MDKH01157817.1:0-10162 GCA_005239495.1 Nicotiana undulata
TAATCAATAGATGTATGACCAGGCCACTGGTAGAGAAGACTCCCTATGAATTACTCAAAGGAAACAAGCCCAACATATCCCATCTTAGGGCTTACGGATGTAAATTCTATGTGCACAAAAATGGCAAAGATTCCTTAGGTAAATTTGATCCTAAAAGTGACGAGGGAGTATTCTTGGGATATTCATCACATAATAAAGCCTATAAAGTGTACAATAAAAGAACTATATGTGTAGAGGAGAGTGTGCATGTTGTATTTGATGAAACTAACACTCTTTCTGAGAGACAGGAACCAGAAGATGAGGAGCTTGGACTGGTGAGAAGAAGTGAACACAGTGAAGCAGCCATGGGAGATGGAACATGTGATGGACCAGGTCCAACTAACCCAAGCAACATGACAGAGGAAATACAACATGTGAATCCTGGCCCTGATCCTGTTCCACAACAACAAAACAACATGGAACTATCCAGAAGTGAACTGCTAGTACTCAAACCACACAGATATCAGAGTTCTCACTCTCTTGAGAACATCATAACAGATTTTTCATCCGGAATAAAAAACAAGAGCTTCCTTGAAAAGTCTGTGTGCGTTTGATGACTTCCTATCCCTAATTGAACAAAATAACATTGGTGAAGCCCTACAAGTTGCTGATTGGGTAAATGCCATGCAAGAGGAGCTGAATTAATTTGAAAGAAGTCAAGTATGGCACTTGGTACCCAGGCCACTAGACAGATCAGTGATT
This sequence comes from Nicotiana undulata, assembly GCA_005239495.1. Taxonomy (NCBI): domain Eukaryota; kingdom Viridiplantae; phylum Streptophyta; class Magnoliopsida; order Solanales; family Solanaceae; genus Nicotiana; species Nicotiana undulata. Next base: position 742 of record MDKH01157817.1, read on the forward strand.
GGCACGAAGTGGGTCTTCAGGAACATGCTCGATGAGGATGGAACTATTACAAGAAATAAGGCAAGACTAGTTGTTCAAGGGTATAGTGAAGAAAAAGGAATTGACTATGATGAGACATTTGCTCCTGTGGCAAGATTGGAGGCAATCAAACTTTTTATAGCATTTGATGCACATATGGAATTCATTATCCATCAAATGGATGTTAAGAGTGCCTTTCTCAATGGATAAAGGAAGATGTATTTGTCAAATAGCCTCCAGGTTTTGAAAGCAAAGAGTCACCTGATCATGTATATAAACTTGACAAGGCTCTTTATGGTCTCAAACAAGCACCTAGAGCATGGTATGAGCGATTGTAAAAATTCCTGCTGGAACATGGGTACAAACGAGACAAAATTGACTGTACTTTGTTCCTAAAAGAAAAGGGGAAGGATCTTCTGATTGTGCAAATATATGTTGATGATATCATATTCGGGGCAACTACTGAAAAGCTTAGCAAGGAATTTGCTACACTAATGGGGAGTGAATTTGAAATGAGTATGATGGGTGAGCTAAACTTCTTCTTAGGCTTACAAATCAAGAAAAACCCACATGGAACAATGATTCATCAATAAAAGTATGTGAAAGAACTCCTCAAGAAGTTCAAGATGGAGGATTAAAAGGAAATAGACACCCCCATAGCCACATCTACTAAATTAGATATGGATGAACATGGTACATCCGTTGATCATAAGGTATACAGAAGAATGATTGGGTCTCTACTATATCTCACTGCCAGCAGACCATATATTGTGTTCAGCGTGGGACTATGTGCTAGGTTTTAGGCAAATCCAAAGGAGTCCCACCTCACTGCAGTGAAGAGAATTTTGAGATATTTGAAAGGCACCACTGATTTGTGCTTTTTGTATCCTAAAGGTAGTAAGTTCGACCTTGTAGGATATGCTGATGCTGATTATACATGATTCTTGGTTGACATGAAAAGTACTTCAGGCATGGCTCACTTCTTGGGCTCTTGCCTTGTGTCTTGGGCCACCAAGAAACAAAATTCAGTGGCTCTGTCTACTACTGAGGCTGAATATGTGGCTGCAGCCTCTTGCTGTGCTCAATTGTTGTGGATTAAGCAACAACTCATGGACTTTGGTATAGATGTGGGATGCATTCCTATTTTCTGTGATAACAGTAGTGCTATTAGTATGACGAAGAACCTGGTTCATCATAAGAGAACTAAGCACATAGATGTTAGACACCACTTCCTTAGGGACAACTATGAAAAAGGAATGATCTCAATTGAATTTTGTGCTACTGATAAGAAAATTGCAGATATCTTCACCAAAGCACTGAGTAGGGAGAATTTTGAGAGAAACATGCTTGAATTAGGGATGATTAAGATCACCTAATTGGAAAAACAAAATGAAAAAAAAACACTTTTGAAAAAAAAATGTTATTCTTGTTGGCTAGAAAATTCTAATTAGGTACTTAACCAGATTAATAATTGCACAACATCATGTCTTTATTGCCATACTCTTTTGCCAAGTATTAATATGATTCCCTGGACACTAAAATTCAATTACTTCGTACTTACCCAAATTGAACCAGTTTCAATAAGTCCCAACTTTACTTAAGTAGCCTAGTTTTAGGGGGAAATTAAATGTCTAATCAATGTCAGTCATTCGGTGATTAGACTCATACTGAGTAAATACTCTGCAGTTGTAATCTCCCTAGCCACATCTTATATAAGGGTCATCATTACTCTTTTCATCATAAAGAAAACATCGAACCAAGTTCAACTCATTCTACAAACCAAAACTGCTTACTCATTTTTTCTTCCTAACAACACACAATCATGTCTTCACCACCACCTGCTTCATCCTCTACCTCATCACCTAATCGTGATTATGATGGAGGAAATTCTGAGTCTGAATCTAACTCTCCATCTGTATACAGTTCGCAATCACTAGTAAATTCGTCAACCCCTGAAAATACACCCATTCCTGAACCTACTCCTGCCCCCAAGAATCGTCGTGTCAAAGTTCTTGCCCGGAAATCTGTTGCTTCTAGGACTAGGGCAAAATTATTGGAGGATCTTATTGAAGCGGACAAAGATTCTAAGACAGATTCATCCAGTGAATCTTTTAAATTAGCCAACGAGGAAGACGCACCTGGTTCAACCAGCTCCGAGAAAGGTAATCCTGAAATTAATTCTGAAGCTGCTTCTGCTGATAAAAGATTCGTGTTGGTTGGGTCTATTATTGATGTTGAAGTTCCAAGTAGGCAGAAGGGTGGTAGAAAAGAAAGAATTTCTGAGAGAGAGGGAAAAGAATTTAAGAGGGGATTTGGGAAGGATGGTACCACGCTGGTTATCTATGGTCCCAGTCCTGAAAATATTGGAGAAAACATCACAGAGTTAGGGGGAAGTACAGTTGAGGAGGCTGCAGCAGGTCTTGCAAGTTTAAAAAATGATGAACCTGGTTCATCTAGGGAGGAAACATTGGCTGAAAGGCTAAAGAAATTGGGGGAGTCCTATAACCTCAAGAAAAGGAGGACTCAGAAGTTCAAGAAGGCAAATCACCCAGTTCCTTCAAAGAAGAGGAAAGTTTCTGAAGCTGCTGGTGTTTCTGTTCCAAAAGTACGAGCTACTCGTAGCACAATGAGAGATGAAGAAGAGAAATTGGAAAACGCTCTGCAAGAGAGCAAAAAGAAGAGGGAAGCAAAGAGAATAGCGAAAGTTGGAGAGCTTGTTGAGGCTATTGTTATTGAAGAAGAGACATTAGACCTGGTCCAACAAGAGGAGAAGCTGGCTCCAGTTGTGGCTGAGACACCAAAACCCACAAAGGCTAAGACTTCTTCAAAGAAGTTACCTGGAATGTATGTCACACCCACAAGATCTGTTAAGAGGGCCAGGGCCAAAGAAAGTGAAAATTGTTGAGAAAGAGGATGATGATGCAGACTGGAGTGGAGAGGAGGAGAAGAAAATAGGAGAGGTGACTGACAGAGTTACCACGTTTGGCAAAAGAACAATTCTGAAAAGTAAGATGATGAAGGATCTAGATGAGCCTGGAATGTAGTATCTGCTGGGAACTCTAGAGGTGCAGGGTTGGAAGGACATGGTCTTTCGTATGGAAGGTAGGCTGGTGAGGGCTGAATTAGTAGAATTCATGGGGAATGCTATTGTCAAGGACGGCAGGGTCACATCAATGGTCAAAGGAATTGAAGTTTCCTTTGATGCTAAAGAACTAGGTGTTATTCTAAACATACCAGCTGAGGGATATGAGGACTACACAAGGCAAATATGGCCTTGTCTAGATGGGGTGGCCTCAACAATTAACATTACCAGGTTCTTCAGTGATAATAAGAAGGAGATTGAACCCAGGCCGGTCTATAAGAGTGAAATGAAGCCAGAACACAAGCTATTCTTCGAGTTCGTCATCAAGTTCCTACTGCCCAGACAAGAAAGAAGGCACATTGCCAACTGTATGGATCTGACCTTGATGGAATGCTTGTACAGGGGAAAGCAAATCAAGTGGCCAGCTTTCATCATCCAACTCTTGGACAGAGTTGTGAATGGAACCAAAGCACATGCAATCCCATATGGATTTATTCTGACATATGTGCTTGCAAATTTTGGGGTTCATGCGAAGAAGGCTGAAATGGCAACTGCCAAGGATTATTTTGGGAAGGAAACTTTGTTGTCATGTGATTACATTGTCAATGTTCCTGCAGATGAACCTGGTTTATCTAGGAAGCAGCCAGTCAACAGCAAAGTAAGACCTCTGGTGCAGGAAAGCGAGATCAAGGATATGGAGATCCTTCGTTTGAAGTCTCGTGTGATTGAGGTTGAAGCTGGGCGGGATGCTCTCAGGGCTGAATTAGCAAAGGAGAATGAAAAGAATGAGGGTGTTCTTAAGAAGATGCTTTCTATCCTACAATCCAAGACCACAACCTCCTCTGCACCTTCCCATCCTTAGGCTATCCAGAGCTTCCCCATAACCTGTCAAGTGCCCAGTTCGGGACATGTTTCTGTCTTTTTAGACTTGTTTCTATTTTTTTGTGTTTTTCTCATGGTTGGTTTGTTTTTGTTTTACTGTATGGTGGTTGATTATCGTTACTAATCAATAAATTTTACTTCTAGTTATTGACTTGTCTCAATTTCTTATTTAGCTTACATTTATTGGCTTCTTGTGTTGATTAATCATGCTTTGCACCTGCAGTTGCCTCAATGGCCATGAGTAATAATTAACAAATCTGGTAAGTGTATCATTTTGCAATCTTTTCGATGATGCCAAAAGGGGGAAGATATGTGCTGAATATTTTTTAAGTGATATTTATAACCTAATGAACATGGTTTCTCAATGATTAATGATTAAAATCGTACAAAGTGTTTGAAGTGTATACATGATTAAGCACAGAGTTTGTCATCATCAAAAAGGGGGAATTTGTTGACCCATGTCACTGCATAGTTTTGAAGATTGACAAAGGCTGACCAGTTGAACCAGGTCCATCAGAGCACACATCTTGGAACTGAATAGCTAGCACATGAACCGTATATGCATAGGAGATATTTGTGATTGTGAAGTATCAATGAACCAAGAGATTCTCTCCTAATGCGAAAATGTTGCAAACTGATGAGAGAATAGAAGTTGCATTCAGCAAGAAAGTAACAAAGGAAGGAAGTTGAGTTTAATTCGAATTCTTTCTCCCAGGAAGAGTTGAACTAGAATTGATTGACAAATTCAACTACTGACTCTATAAATACTCGAAGTATTTCTGCTGGAGAAAGAGACGCACAAGTACTGAAGTGAATCAAGATCTGAAAGCAAAATTACCAGAGTTATTTTGCAAGCAGATTTAGTGTGCAACGCAAAGGCTACAGCTCAGCTAGAAGAACCAGTTTCACCATTGATGTATTGAGTCTAGTTTATTGTAGTAGGTGTTTCAATATTGTATCTTATCAGCTTTCTTAGAAGCAAATTGTAATAGGTACACATTGTTCAAGTTAGAGTTAACTTGAAGCTTGTAGAAATTAGCTAGAGGCTAGTTGATACAAAGGGATTAGAGTTAGTCCTAGGATTACAAAAGAGTTTATTTTGTAAGCCCGTTTGGGTTTTTAGTGAAGAGTTTGAGCAAATCCTACTGATGAGTAGGTCGTGGTTTTTTCACCTTTTGAGCCAGGTGTTTTCCACGTAAAAATCTCTGTGTTTTTACTTTACTGCTTTTATTATTCCGCACCAGTAGAATTTGGAACACAAAGAAGAACTAGGTTCTTCTTGTGAGACATCACTCGAAAAATTGGGTACCACACTTTTAACCTAATTCTTGTGTGGTATTGACGTCTAAAACATCAGCTAGGTTGCGAAAAGCTTTGGTTGGGAAAAAATCTCTCACGCTTCTTTGTAACAAGAAGGCAAGATAGTTGATACACCTTCAATAAGAGCTGGATCAAAGTCATGACTACGAAGGCAACCTCGAGAAATAGGTAACCTTTAGTTTGAGGGAAAATAGGCTTCTTCTCCCATCCTCGAAGACGAACATTTTGGTATCTCAATTGCAGAGAAAGATGGAGAAGTTGGAATGCCTTCGGGGCAATGTGATCAGGTTAACTCCGAACATATTGAATTGAGGGCACATATAAATACTCATGTTGCGGCAGAAAGGAATGCTTTGGCTAAGGCCTCCGCCCTCGAGATAAAACTTTGCAATGCTCGAGAAAGCCACTCGATTCAGACGAGCAGTATTTCTAAGCTTGAGACAGACCTTTTCAAGATGAAGGCCAAAGTCGTGGATGCTCGAGCCGAAGCCGAAGAGGTCGGAGCAAAGGCTGACAAGAAGGTGGTCATCTATCTGAAAGATGTTGCTGAAGCTCGTATGAAGTTGATAGAGGCTCCCGATCAAGAGAGACTAATAAATTATTATGCCCGATGCAAATCCCGGAGGGAGACCCTTGAGGAGATCCATGCTAAGGGATTCGATCTCTCGGAGGAGATAGAGCAATCCAAGGTGGATGAGTTCGACGCCAAGTTCCTCGTCTCCAATGCTGAAGACGATAAGGAAGAGACCGCTGAGGGAGTTGGTCCGGAGAGAGATAATGAAGACACAATCCCCGAGGAGGAAAATCTTAGTCCTCGATAGAGGGAGAATTGAGTCCCCGGGAGTAGATTAAGTTTTTTCTTTCTGATTCCTTATATAGGGCTCCCTGTGAGAGCATTGTAAATGTATCTTTGTATGATTACATACATAAAAAGAAACCTTTTGGTTTTCCCTTTGTATAAACTTTCACTTGCTTGTGTCTTTGTTTTCTATTTTGAATTTTGATGTTTGCCGATGATTAGTCCGATGAGTTGGACTTCGAGATGAAACCCTTGGGGTTTTGTTCTTAACGAGCATTTGGTATAGCTCATAGATAACCATTAAGGGTTCAGTCTTCGATTCAAGTTTTGAATCGAGTTCATCGACCCTTAGGTTTTTAAATCAGCCCTGAGGCTCTTTAGGCTGGCCCTTAGGCTTTTACGCATTGGCCCTTAGGCTGTTTTTAGATCGGCCCTGAGGCTGTTTAGGTTGGCCCTTAGGCTCTTACGCATTGCCCCTTAGGCTATTTTTGGATTGGCCCAAAGGCTCTTTAGGCTAGCTCTTAGGCTCTTAGGCATTGGCCCTTAGGATCTATTAGATTGGGCCGACGCGACCTCTAATATGGCTATAGGTTTCCCTCGTTAAAGACTTTTTGAAGTTTCTGTGTTCGTCCGACTCTTCGACGGCTCGACAAGAACCTCGATTATGAGTCAATATGTGATGATGAATGAACACCTCGGGAGGTTTGCTCGAAGGTTGAATTATTGAAGCCTTTTTCTTGAAGGCTGATTGTTTCGAAGCTTTTTCATTGTTTGGAGCTGATATAATCGAAGCTCTTTTGCTTATGCCGAGGATAGCCTGATTAACAAGTTCATTTTGATGTATTTGAAGGCCTGCAGTTTTATGGTGGCAGTAGGACGTCTCCGAGCCACGTTAATTTGGCTGGAGCCTTTTGATATGACCATAGTCATTATGTTTGTCCATAGCCTTTTAGTCCCCAGGAGAGATAGCCTAAGTTCTATATCGAGGGTATGCCTTTTTAGGGGTCTTACAAGTTCGAATATATAGCCTTGGCCTTAATATCGGGGTTATTCCTTTTTAACGTCTTGTGACTTTGGGCATTCCTCATTGAGGGCTTATAGAGTCGACGTTGCCTCGTTGAGGGCATATGAACTCGAGGTTGCCTCGTTAAGGGATTACAAGCTAGAGGTTGCCTCATTGAGGGCTTACGGATTTGATGTTGCCGCGTTGAGGGCTTATGATATCGAGGTTGCCTCATTGAGGGCTTATGAATTCGAGTTTAGATGGCTTGGTGAACCCACTGTTGACGACAATCCCCGAGTGTTCGGGAGTTTTTGGCCCTGGAGCCATTTTTTGTGAAAGTGGCAAACTTCTTCGAAGCATAATGCGTTTTGATGATAAAAGATACTCCTTCGGTTATTTTATACAAGCATACATATTTTTTCCATCGAGAGTTCGATTATTCTATGCGGACACGGTTCATTTGACCGTTTGGTCTGATACAACATTCTCCTATCGAGACCCTCTCTGGAATATTTCAATTCCTTTTGGGGAGGTGACCTCCCAGGGGGATGCCCCCCAGTATTTGAGGTTGATTGAAGAGAAGCCTTGAATACTTGATAAGTTGTCCTTAGGTAGCATATGAATGTTTCCTCGTTAAAAACCTCGTCGGTAAAATGCGTTGGGGATAAATTCCGATCTAAGGGAAAAAGAGTGCAACGCATGATTTAAAACCTAAGGTCTATTAAAAAAATAGCGGATACCAAAACCCTAGGCTCTGGCGATTATCAAACTGAGGATGATTCAGGAGAAGGGGAGATACCAGACCTAATGCAAAGTGATGAAGAAGAGGTGGGTGATCTAGGTGAAGATGAAGAACAAAACCTTGCTGAAATTGGTGCTGCTAAAGTCCAACAAGCCACCACTCATCAACCTACAGAAATTAAAGAAGTAGAAATCAACAATGCAGAACAAGATAATACAAGGGGAAAAGAAATAATGGAACTGATAGATAAAGGAGGGGGGATAGATCCAGGGGCTTTGTTAGAGGAGTCTGTTAACAAAGGAGTAGTTCAGCTGAGTGACTCACAGATGCTGGAAAACATTGATGATATTGCTCCTTTGGAAGAGGCTCCAGTGAATCAGGGAGAGAACCAAACAGTTGCACCTGTAGATGCAGAAGAAAACTTGGTGAATATCTCAGAATTTCCAAATCCAGAAGAGAATAAGAAAGAACATGAAGGAAAGGATATGGATAAAGAATCATCAGCACAAAATTTTCTCAATGTGTCTAAACTATGGACATGACTACACCATGGCTTGTGGGAGGTGACTTTAATGTCATATGGGATGAAGAGGAGAAGTTTGGCGGATTTCCTGTACACATCAATGAGGTTGATGATTTTAGACATTGCATCAACACTTGTAATGTAACAGATTTAGGCTTTAAAGGAAGTATTTACACTTGGTGGAATGGAAGATCAGAGGAGGATTGCATTTTTAAGAGGCTGGATAGATGTTTTGGAAATGCAGAATTCCAGGCTACTTATCCAGGTCTTGAAGTAACTCACCTCTCAAAGATTGGTTCAGATCACTGTCCACTACAGCTGAAATATGACATAGAAGCAACACCTATCAAAAAACCTTTCAGATTTCTAAATTTCTGGACAAAGCATGACACTTTCAGGGAGGTAGTTAAACAGAACTGGAATGCAGAATTCATGGCCAATCCTTACACTTTATTCAACTTTAAGTTGAAAAAGGTCAAAAAAGCTCTGTCTACATGGAGTAAATCTACTTATGGTGATATATTTCAGAAGATTGCAAGCTTGGAGGAAGTAGTTCTAGTCCATGAGAGACAATTTGAGGCTCATCCTACAGCAGAGAACAGGGCTAGACTAAGGAAGATGCAAGCAGACATGATTAAATGCTTGGCCATAGAAGATGAATTTCGGAGGCAAAAGGCTGGCATGCTATGGTTTAAGGATGGGGATAGAAATACAAAATTTTTCCATGCTCAAGTCAATGGAAGAAGAAGAAGATTGAAGCTAACAAGAATCAAGGATACCAATGATAATTGGGTTGAAGAAGATGATCAAATTGCAGAAGAGGCTGTGAGATTTTACAAAGAACATTTTACTGAGAGTGATACCCCTAATGCTTTTGACATTCTTCAACATGTTCCTTCACTAGTGAATTCAGAACAGAATGAAATGTTGATGAAAGAACCTACATGTGAGGAAGTGAAAAATGCAGTAATGGGGCTGAAGGCTGAATTAGCAGGTGGTCCAGATGGCTTCACAGGTGCTTTCTATCAGACATGCTGGGATATAATTCAGGT
>ML279457.1:0-10065 GCA_005239495.1 Nicotiana undulata
AAAAAAGATAAATAGGATTCCTACACTATGAGATATGCCACATCATCTTTTCAATTATATATACCTTCTCCTTTACAACATCATAATAAAGTTAAAGTGCATTCATCATAACATATAGATGATAGATATATAAATTTTCCTCCATAAATAACTTTTCATATGAATAAAAAAAATTAATTTTCAATACTTTCATGATGAAAATGAGGGACCAGTTAAGAAATGAAGAAGCTTTTACAAGATGTAAATAGATTTTGGAGTAGTCCTCCTTCCGAGATACTAAGACGAAATTTGTTTTGAAGGAAGAAATTTGATGATATCTAGCAATTGTAAACTTGATAAGGAACCAAAACTGAATTAGATACATGACTAAATCAACATGTGGGGTATATTTTTTATTGATACTACAACTAGAATTAGATCTAACTAATGAAATAGGACAAAACTGAGAAAGGTAAGTCATAAAACCTCATAAGGTTGGAAAGATGCAATACAGTGACTAAAAAAAAAGAATGGAAGATACAATTTATAACACTAACAAATGGGGGTTATGGATATAAAAAGCTACAATTTAAGAAGTAATTTATAACACATTAAACAATTTGGGGGTATGGACTTGAAAAGTCACAACCTTCAATAAAGATAAATGGTTTTAATGTAGACATTTAAAAAAAGATAAATGATTTGAAAAGGGAAAAAAATCAAAAAAAAAAAAAAATTAGAAAAAAGATAAATAGGATTCCCACACTATGAGATATGCCACATCATCTTTTCAATTCCCTCTTTTATATATATATATATTCGCCAGAATTTCTTTCCCACACACAAGATATGTCTTATGTCTCTCTATATTTTACTTAAAAAATCTATTGAATTTGTACAAATTATTAATTTGAAACGCAATAACTTGAAATAATTTGATAAAAATTTTACATTCCTATACACTATTTGAAATTTTATTACGCCCTACTCAAGTTTTAATTTAATTACTTGCTATATACAAATTTATTAATTATATACACTTTAGGAATCAAATGAGTATCCCTTTATATTAGGAATCAATTATTTTCCATACTCATTCTCTCTCTCTCTCTCTCTCTCTCTATCTATCTATCTATCTATCTATCTCTTAATCCCTAATTCCAGTAATGTAGAGCAAAGAGAAAGAGAACAGCAATTCCATGCTTATTGAAATTCCAGTAATGTAGAGGTGAAGGTGTTACACAATTGGTGTTCAAATTCCAGTAATGTTGCACATTGCTGTTCAAATCGAAATTGTCAATCAATAAATTTTGAAGGTGTTCGACTCTCTACCATTGACAGCCATTAAAAAGCTTTGAGCTTTGAATTCGAATTTGGGTTTTCAAAAACCATTATTTGTTTGGATTAGGTGTTGCTGCAAACAATTGGGAATATTATTTGGAGTTTATATCTCAATTTTGAGGGTGTTTTGGTGAAGATTAGACTTGATTTTCGCTGAATTTCAGATTGAAACTCGAAGAAGAAGACATGACATACATTATACTTCCGAAATTGTAGTAAAGTTGTAGTAAAATTGTAGGTAAATTATATTATGTATGTATGTATATATATATATATATATATATATNAATTGTATACAATATTGTTCAACTATATATATATATATATATATATAGTTGAACAATATTGTATACAATTTGTACAAAAATTATATTTAAGTTGTATATAACTGGTAGAAATAATGTATGAAGGTTGTAGATAAGTTGTATAATATATAATTAGTTGTATGAAATTTATTTTTACTATGTATAAATCAGATACGAATATACAAAAGACATATTGTATAAAATTTGTAAACAAATTATATTTGAGTCGTATGTTATTGTAATTGTATATAATTAGGTATAAACTAATGTATAAAAATTATAGATAACTTGTATAATATATTATTAGTCTCTTAGGGGAAGCTGATCATCTCAGTTCAATATGTGTTGAACTGGGTATAACCAATGATGCATGCACTAGACTTTGATCCAAATATTATTTGGGCGTCCGCAGCCAACACGAATTTCGCCTCACTCTCATGATTGCAAAGGTTTCCATGTGCAGGTATAATTAAGTTACACTCCGGTTGAATTAGAAGTTTGGTAATTATTGATACTTTCTACCTACTTGTTTTCACGTTTTTCCCTATATACTAAAAATATAGTTTATTTGATTTTTTAAATAGATGATATAACTTTTTTTCACCTTGTTATGTCAATCGCATTTGCTTGATTCCTAATTGTTTTAGCATTTCTTTTAGCTTCTGCTTCGAGATGTTAATGACACTTATCGCCTTGACATAATATTTTGCTTTTTCCTCCGACATAAAGTAGAGAGGTTTAAATTGCTGCAAGGGTGGAAGATCTGGAGAGAAAAAGGAAAAGAGGAGAGAAAAAAGGAAAAATAGTATAATTAAATCCTTTGATTGAAGGCACTGATAATGGATTGAGAGTCTTTAAAGGTTGAATGTATATATCTTGTAGCTAAAACGTGTTTAGGTCGAGTAAATACAAAAACTTGAACATTTTGCGTAATAAGACTTCAAATAGTGTATAGAAATAAAAGAATCTCTAATTAGAATCACGAACCCATAAATTTCAAACCCTAAATTCACCCCTGCTGCAACTAGTTGAACTAAGTTTTGTACCGTGGGTTAATTTGCAACTAGTTGAATATTGGGTATACAAAACTCAAATATGTATTTGTGCGGGGTGTGCATTCGAATCGGTTTATCGATTTCGATTCCGAAATTTTTTTTATCGAGTTATCGATTTCGATTTCGATTTTGTCCACTACGCTTATCGAGTTATCGATAAATCGATAAGATATACTAAAAAGACGACTATAACCTTATTCTATATACCCTTCCTTTACCCTAACTTATTATTTCCTAATTTCCCCTACCCTATTATTTTCTTTTCATTTCCTCAGACCTCAATTCCTCTTCAGTCTTCCCAAACGGCCAGCTTCCTACCCAACCCCAGTGGCCCAGTTCACGACTTCAGTACTTCACGCCGACGCCGACTTCCTACCCAACCCAGTCGCCGACGCTGCTTCTCCCCCTACCCTCCTCTTCAGTCTTCACGAGTCACGACTTCCTACCCAACCCTGACGACTTCTGCTTCAGTTCAGGCGCCAGCGAGCGGCGAGCCGCTTCTGCAGTTCTTCTTCCTTGCTGAGTTGTTGAGGTACATCTTCTATTTATGTGTATTTTGAACTTTTGTTTCTTTTTCTCTTACTTTGCTTAATGACTGCGCTGCATTTTTTTTTGTTGTAAAATCAAAGTTCTAAATTGGTTATTTGTCCGATTTGGTTATAACCCTTCCACAAGGGTTATAAATTGGTTATTTGTCTCAATCGTGGTTATGGTAATTGAACCTAATTTCCTTTTTGTAGCTTCTTTTACTCATATGATAAATCAAAAGTAGTAGAGCTTCAATTTGGTTTGGTATATCTTTCGATATGCATTCAATAACTCCACATCAATAACTGTTGATGTTTCTTTTACTCATATGATAAATCAAAAGTAGTAGTAATTCTTGTTGAAGTTGTTGTCGTTGCTGTAAATAACGCAGCTGCTGCTGCCATTTCTTGCAGTACAATAACTGTTTACACCACAGAATCCCCTGGCTTGGCATTGATTTTGTAGCGATGACCAATTGATTTTCAAGCTCGATTCATCTCTGCCTTCAAAACTGTGTGTATAAAGCCTAAAAATACAATCAGGATCAAGAGTAGCGCGATAAATCACTGTCTTATTTGGTGTTCGAGTTGAGGTATTTGCTATTTCATTCACTTGAAAACCAAAACCATTAGAAGCATTTCTAAACAGTTGTCCTCTTGGAGTAACACTCACAAAAGCTGAATCAACATCACCGAATTCGCCTCTACTTTGTAACATGAAAGCCCAGTAGGAAGCCTCAGGTCTATTTATGTAATTGGTTGGATATGCAAAATTGATACTGAATGTTTTGTTAAAAGATATGTGAATGTGTTTGTATATATAATGCTCTTTGTTATTATTTGAATAGGATAGGATTTGACTCGAATTACTACTCCCACATAAGTAATTAGCTCCTATTTCTATCTTGCTATGGTTTTCTCAGAGTGTTATAATTAAAGTGTATTTAGGATTTAGAATTTTACGGTACCATGAAAGAAACTTTTTCTTTTTGTTTAATTATATTATTGTTATTAGTTTCCTTAATTTCTTCTTTTGGTAATTAAAGAACGAACAAAAGAGATTGCGTACAAAAGGATGGATCATAGAAAATCATAATAGGAAAGTGAAAATATACCGGAACTAATTATTTCGATAAAGCATTCGGATGTCATTCTTATCACTATGATTTGCAAATTGCTGTTATTTGTGTTGCTTTACACTCCTTTTCGTTTTACTCCAAGGCTTACACTATAGTTTCCTTTCATCGAATCAATAGATTATTCCTAATTGCAATTTTTTATTTTGATATGTAGATTCAAGAGCGAGGAGTGCTGACTTCGTCTTGCTTTGGTTCATTCAACTCGTTTAAGACTGTAAGTTACATTCTTCATTCACTTCACATGGCTGAAAATGATAAAATTGATAAAGTGGTTGATGAAAGTAGAGGTTCTGAATCTACTGCTGCAACTACTCAGTCGACAGTTACAAAACAAAGGAAAAAACGATCTCGAGCATGGGATTTTTTTGAAGAAAAAGTTGATGCTAAAGGAAATAATAAATATGTATGTAGATTTTGTGGACAAGAATATTTTGTGACAAAAAGCAAAAGTACGACACAAATGAATAGTCATGTCGATAAATGTCCAAAGAATCCTTATACAGTTGAAAAAGGTCAAAAACTATTACCATATCAATCATTACCGGGGGGTAATAAAGGTGATCTTATTCCATGGAAATTTGATCAAGAAGAGTGTAGAATGGCTTTGTGTCGTATGGTGATTGTTGATGAACTTCCATTTAGTTTTGTTGAGAAGGAAGGCTTTAGAAACTTTATGAAAGTGGCACAACCTTGTTTTCATATTCCTTCCCGTACTACTGTTACACGGGATTGTTTTGCTCTTTTTAATGTGGAAAAAAATAAATTAATGAAGTTTCTTAAAGGAACAAGTCAAAGAGTAAGTCTTACCACTGATACATGGACTTCTATTCAAAAAATTAACTATATGTGCATCACAGCCCATTGGATTGATAGTGAATGGATTATGCATAAAAGAATTATTAACTTTTCTCCAATTACTAGTCATAAAGGTGAAGATATGGCAAGGTGTATTATTGATGATTTGCGGGAGTGGGGTTTGCAAAAGATTTTCACTGTCACAGTTGACAATGCTAGTTCAAATGATGTGACCGTGGAGAAGTTGTCTGACAAATTAGATGATTGGGGAACCAATTCTATGAATGGTCAACACCTTCACATGAGATGCATGGCACATATTGTAAATCTTATTGTGAAAGATGGTTTAAAAGAGTCAGGTATTTCTATTGCTCGTGTTAGATGTGTAGTCAGATACATTAGACAGTCTCCTGCTAGGTTGAGGAAGTTTCAGGAATGTTGTGAAAGTGAAAATATTGTCAAGAAGTCTTTATGCTTAGATGTTCCTACAAGGTGGAATTCCACTTTCTTGATGTGGAGCAGGGCTATTGAATATGAGCGTGCAATTAAAGAATATTCTGATCGTGATACCGGTTTGTCACGTTATCTTATGTTTGATGCCATTTCAGACGGAATGCCTGTAGGTATTCTTACAAGAACTGATTGGGATGAGGTAAAGAGAATTGCACAATTTCTTGAAATATTTTATAATCTCACTTTGAAGGTGTCCGGGTCACTTTATGTAACATCGAATGCCCATTTTATTGAAATTGGTCAAGTTGTTGTTTACTTAAATCGATTAATAACAACTGAAGATGAACTTTTGAGTGAGATGGCATTAAGTATGTGGAAAACATTTGAGAAGTATTGAGGTGAACCAAACAAAATGAACCAAATGATTTTCATTGCTTGTGTTTTGGATCCTCGCTACAAGTTTACTACTGTTAGTTTTGTACTTAAGAAGATGTTTGGAGATGATGAAGGGACAATTATTGAAAAAGAGGTTCATACTTATATGAGTTCATTGTTTAATGAGTATGTCTCTAAGTCGGTTTCAAAAGATACTGGTGGTAAAGTTTCTACCTCTTTGCCAAGCTCTTCATTCAGCACAATGGAAACTTCAACTGGTTTAGGTGCACTCTTAGATGAAATAAGGAAACATAAAGCTGCAAGTGGAGGTGTAGATTCTAAAACAGAATTGGAAAAGTATCTTGCAGAAGATCCTGAAAATGAAAGACCGAACTTTGATATCTTGGATTGGTGGAAGGTGAACTCACCTAGATTTCCTATTCTTGGTAAGATGGCTCGAGATGTGCTTGCTATTCCTATTTCAAGTGTGGCATATGAAAGTGCATTTAGTACCGGAGGGCGTATTCTTGACCAATTTAGGAGTTCATTAACTCCTAAATTGGTTGAAACTCTAGTGTGCCTTCAAGATTGGCTTCGAAGTGAATCGCTTCCTGTAAATGTTGAGGAAGATTTAGATTTTCTCGAGACACTCAAGGAAGGTATTTATATTTTAATTAATTTTATTGTATTGCTTAAGATAGTTAAATAATATATTAATTGCTTGACTTGTTAATATATATTCTTATTAGATTTTACTAATCTTGACAAAGAAGCTTCCACCGACGATGTTTGCTAGAGTTTGTTAGCTGCTATGTAAGTTCTCCATTTTAAATAATATACTTGTAAAAGAATGTGATGTATTACAAAGTTCTTAATATTGTTCTTAATTTATTTCAGGTTTAAAGCTTGAGTCCCATTACTGATGCTCCAGTGATCCAAGCGGTTGTCAGAACTGATGCACAAACTTTTTATTTTTATGAGTAATGGAGAAAGGGTGAAGAGAATCATAAACTTGAATCCTTTTTAAAGCATTAGCAATGGCTGGTTGTTGCCTGGGTAGAAGCTTTACCTAATTACAATTGGTGTTTCTCATATTTGCGTAATTAATGTCGTCTACGCTCTTTATATTGTCTATTAAAAAGACCCTTTGATATTGGAGTTTGTCTGCAAACTGCAAACTGATGTGTGGTGAACTGATAGTTCTTCTAGAGGTGATTTAGTATGTTTAGTGTATTGCTTGTTGAAGTTTCTTTAAGTGTGAACTCAAGACCAAGTTTGTGTGATTATTTTTGTGAGGATCTTTGAGAACTTATGAATGAAAAGTTGTGCAGTGATCTCGTAACTGGGATTTATCTCTAATTTGCATTTGATTTTAGTTTCTGGCAGGAAACTACACCTGAGAATAACTACCTGATATCAAATATTGTACTGTAATGTAGATGAATTGTTTTTTCTTCATAAAGAGTACATTTCCTGGAAAGTTGCAATCTGTGTTGTTTAAGTCATGGTACTAAACATGATAGCATCGCTTAGAGCTAGCAAATTTTCTTATTGGTGGAATCCCGTAAATTTTCTTATTGGTGTAATCGATAACCGAATCGATAAGCCCCAAAAATCGATAAATCGAAATCAAAAAAATCGAAACCTTATTGAGACGATAACGATAAGCATATGTACAAATCGATAATCGATAAGTAATTATCGATAAGGGTCAAAATCGAATCGATAAATCGAATGCACACCCCTATGTGCAACTAGTTGAATATTGCTCCATCCGGACCACTTTAAGCATTTTTTCGGATTTTATTTCTTGTGATCCACAATATTTGATTCATTCAAATATCAAGAAGGAATTAACTTTTTTTCCAAAATTTCCCTTGGAGTAAAGAGCCTAGGAGTGTTTGTTATATTTCCAATGAGCAAATTAACGTTAATATGTTCAATTTTACTGTTAATTAATACTAAAAGGTAAATTTTTAAATGTGTGAAAAGTGACAAAAAATCACGGAGTGTAGAACGGAGATCAGAGTACATAATAGTCCATTCTGTTATGAAATTATTATATTGTGGATGTCCATTTATTACTCCGCTATAGATAATCTTCCTGAAGAAAATTATCCATTTAGTACTCTGTTGAAGTTTATCTACAAGCAGCTGATGCAGGCAGGTTGCAAGCAGCTCAATGAAATAATTTGCAGTAGCTTCTTATTAAACAGGCAGGTTGCAAGCAGCTCATGCAGACAACTTACAAGCAGCTGAAGAAAAGCCTTGCAGCTTCTTGCTGAAAAGCCTCGCAACTGCTTCCTTTCTTCCATAAATAGAGGAGTTTTTAGTTCATTATGTACATTAATTTGAAAGTTCAATAATATATCAGTTTCTCTCTAAACTTGTCTTTAGTTTATTTACTTTACAGTCGTTATTTTATAACACGTTATCAGCACGAGACTCTGTCATCTCGAACAAATACTTTGAAAGTATCAAAGGTATGAACTTTCTTTTTCTAAATAATGTCAAATCTTTCTAAACTTGAATTTGTAGCCCTGGATATATCAGGCAAAAGCTACATGTCTTGGGTGATTGATGCTAAAATTCATCTCGATGCGATGGGTCTGGAAGACACCATCAAGGACAAAAATCAGGCATCAAACCAAGACCGTGCCAAAGCAATGATATTCCTACGCCATCACCCTAATGAGGGCCTGAAAATGGAATATCTTACTGTTAAAGATCCAGTCATATTGTGGAATAATTTGAAAGATAGATATGACCACTTGAAGATGGTCGTTCTTCCACGGGCACGTTATGACTGGACTCATTTAAGGCTACAAGATTTTAAATCTATCAGTGAGTAGAATTCTGTTATGTTCAGGATTATTTCCCAATTGAAATTATGTTGTGATAATATTACTGATCATGATATGTTGGATAAAACTTTCACCACTTTTCATGCCTCGAATATGCTTCTACAGCAGCAATATCGAGAGATGGGATTCAAAAAGTATTCTGAACTTATCTCACATCTTCTTGTAGCCGAGCAACATAATGGGATATTAATGAAAAACCATGAAAGCCGACCAACTGGTTCTTGTCCATTCCCTGAAGTGAATGAGACGAACTTCCACCAAGCTAAGCGTGGAAGAGGTCGTGGCCCCAGTCGTGGTCATGGCCGTGGTCGGGAAAGAAAATCTTATCATGGTAATAATAATGCACCAAAGAACCCTCCTAACCACCAGCAGTGGAAAAGGAAGGAACAAAAGCATGAAGCGATGCAAGCAACAAATGCAGAAAATGCATGCTATAGATGTGGAGGAAAAGGGCATTGGTCACGTACCTGTCATATGCCAAAGCACCTGGTTGAGCTTTATCAAGCCTCCCTAAAGAAGACAGAGAAAAATGCTGAAGCAAATTCTATTTCTGAAGATAATTTCGACTTCATGCATTTGGATGTAGTTGATTACTTTTGTCACGACCCGAAATCCCACCTTCAGGCCGTGACTGCGCCTAACATTGAACCCGCTAGACAAGACAACGTGTACAGTTAAACTAACATGATAACACCGAATTAACATAATTAACAAAAAATAGTTTACAAATTTTAACAGCGAAAATAGATAAAAAACAGGACTAAGTGATAGAAACAAATACAATACGTTGTAACAATCCCCGAATCTGGAGTCACTAACTCACGGACATACTAAAATATTACTACAAACAAGGGGTTGAACAATAACTATATGCAACTGTCTTTGGAAATAAATGAAAAAGACAGGAAGGAAGAAAAGGGGATAGAGGAGACGTCAAGGCCCACGAATGTCTGCGAGTCTACCTTGCAATCTCAAAGGTGGACTGAAGGATACTCCCTCTAACGATGTCCACTGGGTCCGGCTGTGGGATATGCACAACATAAAGAAGTGCAGGTGTAGCATCAGTACAACCGACCCCATGTACTGAGTAAATGCCGAGCCTAACCTCGGCCGAAGTAGTGACGAGGCTAGACTTGACAACATACATTAACCTGTTCTACTCTACAACATATAACATGGAGAAGGGCAAGAGATAAGCAGATAAGCATGGGTCACGGGAGCAGTTAATGGGG
>ML279457.1:18664-40005 GCA_005239495.1 Nicotiana undulata
GGGGGGGTAACAAGTGAGATAAAGCAGTTAATTAAACACATAGGAGCAAACAAGGAAGGCAACTTAACAAGAATGCTAACGTAACAAGTATAAATGTCAACAATGTAAATAATGGCACGGCATTACCCTTCGTGCTTTTACTCTTTTCCTCACAATGCGATGTAGAATACAAAATGACAGGAATCATGGCACGGCATCACCCCTCGTGCTTTTACTCTCTTCCTCATTATGCAATATGTGATGTAATCGATGTAAATCATGGCACGGCATCACCCTTTGTGCTTTTACTCTCTTCCTCACCATAACAATGACAATTATCAAAATGGAAAGGGATGCAGCATAGTGGAAAACACAAGTCATTATCACCCGTCAAGGGGAATACTATCAGTCAATATCATAACCATTTCCCGGCAAGGGTCTCAGCTATAACCACATTGTTTAGGTATATCCTTTACAATTGGGCTCTCAATCGAACCATTCACATCACAAGTTTAACAACAAGGATTTTCAACAACAATCAACTTCCAAGTAGAGACAGTTTCACAATATAATGAATATGGGAGTAATAACAAGAATTCCATCAAAACATACTCACGGGCATGCTTGACACACAATGCATAGGTACTCGTCACCTCACCTATGCATTGAACATGATAAACACATAGCACATAGCACACAATACCTATTCCCTCACCAAAACTAGGCAAGACACTTAGCTCGGGTTCAAAAATAGCAATCAAGCCTCTAACACCGCCTTTCCTTTTGAATTCAACTCTGAAACGACAATATCTAGACACAATTAACTTATTAACATCAATAATGACTCATTAATACAACCCCATAGCCTAGATATACAGTTCCTAGCATTCTTCCAAAAATACCAAAATTCGATCCCGGGCCCGCTTGGTCCAAACACGGGGCTCGGACCAAAACCCGATTACCCATACCCCCACGAGTCCAAATATATAGTTTGTTTTGAATTCCGACCCCATATTGAGGTTGAATTACCCAAAAATTCCATAAACCTAACTCTACCCAAAAAACCCTAATTTCTACCTTGTTTTCATGATTTTTGGCCTAGGTTCTAGTGATTAATGAAGAGGAATGGAAGGAATTAGTGTTAGAGCCACTTACCCAAATGCTTATGGAGGATAGCTAGCTTGGGAATCGTCAATGGGGGTTGAGGAAGAAGAGAAGGGTGAAAATAGGAAAAATCCCGTATTTTAAAGATTATGCACTGCCTGGCCTACAGGGATTCCGCACCTGCGGTCTTGCTCCTGCGAGCTGGGGCTCGCACCTACGGAACTGGGCAAAACGGGCTGGTGTCGCACCTGCGGAGCGATTACCGCACCTGCGGTTCCGCTCCTGCGGGCCTTTGTCCGCACCTGCGAGAATGGGGGACCTCACTTGGGGTCGCACTTGCGATGCTTGGGAACGCAGGAGCAGTCCCGCACCTGCGACTGGGCAACTGCACCAGCGGTCACACCAGCAACTATTTTAGCTGCTTTTTAGCCCCGTTGGGTGTCCGGGTGGCACCTGGGCCCACCCGAGCCCCCGTCCAAATATACCAACAAGTACTAAATAATAATACGGATTCGCTCGAGCCTTCGAAACACCCAAAAGAACGCTAAATCTCAAAATCACCCCCCAAAACCCCTTAAACCATAAGTTAAGAAACTTCAGGTTCTTGATTTCTATAAAAATGCGCTGCACCGACCTATACCACTCGGAATGACATATAATTTGCAGGCAAGTTATAAATGACATAACGGAACTATTCCCGCTCTCGAAATCACATTCGGGCCTTGATAACACAAAATCACGTTCCAAACCAAATTTCAAATTTAAGGAAATCCTTATTT
The DNA here is from genome assembly GCA_005239495.1 of Nicotiana undulata. NCBI lineage: Eukaryota > Viridiplantae > Streptophyta > Magnoliopsida > Solanales > Solanaceae > Nicotiana > Nicotiana undulata. The sequence continues at coordinate 20,527 of ML279457.1, forward strand.
CTATATAATTTTTCTCAAAACTTCATTAACTCTCAATTTCCCATTTTTGATCCGAAACACGTCAAATCAAGTCCGTTTTACACCAAATTTCACAGATAGCTCACATAACATATATTAAACTTGTTCCGGCTCCGGAACCATAATACGGGCTCGGTAACACGGTTTTCACATGAATATTCATTTTCAAAAACCTTTATATTTTTCAAAAAACAATTTTCTTAAAAAAATCATTCCTCGGGCTTGGGACCTCGGAATTCGATTCCGGGCATACGTCCAAGTCCCATATTTTCCTACGGACCCTCCGGGACCGTCAAATTACGGGTCCGGGTCCGTTTACCAAAAATGTTGACCAAAGTCAACTTTAATCAATTAATTATTAGAAATTTCATTTTTCCTCAAGTTTTCACATAAAAGCTTCACGACTACCTGCCCGGGCTGCGCACACATATCGGGGTGAAATTAACGGAGGCTTTCGGGGCCTCGGAACACAGATTTAGCTAAATTTATACAGGATGACCTTTTGGGTCATCACAACTTTGCACTCCCAGAAGGAGAAACAAGTTATGTAATCGCTGATGAATCTGTAGAAATGTAAATATTTTAATTTTTGTCGTGTGTAGTAGATACTATAGTTATGTAATAAATTTTATGCTTTGATATTGATATTTATTATAATATATTTTGTTTATGTCGTTTTGAAGAATATGGATAATCCTCAATTATGTTTGGATCAAAGACAAATCATGAAAATATTTGTGTAATTGATAGTGGAACAACTCATGCCATATTTAAGGATCAGAAATACTTTTCTTATTTGCATATGGAAAAAGCAAATATTTCTACAATTTCTGCTAATATAAGTTTGATTGAAGGCTCCGGAAGAGCTATTGTATTTCTGTCTATGGGAACAAAACTTATTATAAACAATGCATTATTCTCCTCCAAGTCCCGAAGAAACTTGTTGAGTTTTATAGATATCCGCAGAAATGGGTATCATGTTGAGACAATAGATGAAATGAACGTGGAATATCTTTGTATTACAAAGAATATTTCTGGCCAGAAATGCATTGTAGAACAGTTACCAACTTTATCTTCTGGCTTATACTATTCAAAGATCAGTACAGTTGAAGCACACTCTATCGTAAACCAGAAGTTTACTGATTCAAATACTTTTGTGCTTTGGCATGGCCGTTTGGGCCATCTTGGATCAATAGTGATGAGACGAATTATTGAAAATTCAAGTGGACATCCACTAAAGAACCTGAAGATTCTTACAAATGATGATTTTTCTTGTGATGCTTGTTATCAAGGAAAAATGATTACTAGACCATCACCAATGAAGGTTGGCATGGAATCCCCTGCCTTTTTAGAGCGTATACATGTGGATATATGTGGACCTATTCACCCACTAAGTGGGTCGTTTAAATATTTTATGGTCCTAATAGGCGCGTCTTCAACATGGTCTCATGTGTTCCTACTATCATCTGACAACGTGCCGTTTGCAAAGCTATTAGCCCAAATAATTCGATTAAGGGCACAATTCCCAGATTATCCTATAAAGGCTATTCGTCGTGATAATGCTGGAGAATTCTCATCTCAAGATTTTGATGATTATTGTCTATCAATTGGGATAAAAGTTGAACATCTTGTAGCTTATGTTCATACTCAAAATGGCCTTGCAGAGTTATTTATAATACAACTGCAATTGATAGCAAGACCACTACTTATGAAAACAAAATTGCCCACTACAGTTTGGGGCCATGCTATCTTGCATGCAGCATCACTTATTCGTCCCAGACCGACACATTATAATAAATAGTCTCTGTCACAATTAGTTTTTGGTCATGAACCAAATATTTCCCATTTACGAATTTTTGGATGCGATGTATATGTGCTAGTAGCACCACCACAACGTAGTAAGATAGGCCCACAGAGAAGGTTAGGAATATATATTGGGTTTGAATCACCCTCTATTATTCGCTATCTTGAACCATTGACGGGAGATTTATTTACTGCTCGATTTGCAGATTGTCGATTTAATGAAACAAATTTCCCCCAATTATGGGGAGAGAAAAAGGAAATCAAAAGAGAAATTATGTGGAAAGTTTCATCATTATCTAATTTTGATCCACGTGCCCCTATATGTAATCAGGAGGTCCAGAAGATCATCCATTTACAGAATATAGCAAATCAAATGCCAGACGTATTTACTGATTTGAAAAGGATAACTAAGTCACATATCCTTGCAGAGAATGTGCCTATCCAAATTGATGTCCCAGCAGGACCATCTACTAGCATGATAGCTAGTAAACCCAAAGCATGCCTGAAGCGTGGTAGGCCTTTGGGTTCTAAGGATCGAAATCCTAGAAAAAGAAAATCGACAAATGATCAAAATAATACTATGAAGGAATCTCCTGAAGAGACCCAAGATCTGATTAGTTCTGAGATTCCTGAAGAAACCAATGAACCCAAGACTCAAGTGAGTGAGGAACTTTTAATAAGTTCTACTGGTGATGGAATTAATTTAAATCGATCTGAAATAGTGGTGGATAACATTTTTGCATATAATGGTGCACTAAACATTATGCAAGATAGTGAAGATCCTGAACCCCGATCTATCGAAGAATGTCGACAAAGATCTGATTGGCCAAAATGGCAAGAGGCAATTCAATCAGAATTGAAGTCACTTGCTAAAAGAGAGGTCTTTGGACCAGTAGTCCAAACACCTGCTGGTACAAAGCTAGCTGGTCATAAATGGGTTTTTGTGCAGAAAAGGAATGATAAAGATGAAGTTGAAAGATACAAGGCTCGCCTTGTCGCAAAAGGATTCTCACAACGACCTGGAGTCGATTATGAAGAAACATATTTACCCGTTATGGATGCCATAACATTTCGATATCTCATCAGTTTAGCCTTACGAGAAAGGCTTGAAATACATCTAATGGATGTGGTTACAGCTTATCTGTACGGGTCACTTGATAATGAAATTTACATGAAATCCCTGAAAGATTTAAAATTCCTTAAGCATATACAAAATCTCGGGAAATGTATTTAATCAAATTACAAAGATCTTTGTACGGTTTAAAGCAATCTGGGCGCATGTGGTATAATCGCCTCAATGAATATTTGCTGAAAGAGGGTTACATAAATGATGTTATTTGTCCATGTATTTTTATAAAGAAAATGGCATCAGAATTTGTTATACATATTGTTTATGTTGATGACATAAATCTTGTCGGAACTCCAGAAGAGCTCCAAAAGGAAATTGAATATCTTAAGAAAGAATTTGAGATGAAAGATCTTGGAAAGACAAAACTTTGTCTTGGTTTGAAAATTGAACATTTAGCAGATGAGATCTTTATCCATCAATATGCCTATACAAAAAGGGTCTTAAAACGCTTTTACATGGACAAAGGGAACCCAGTAAGTACACCTATGGTTGTTCGATCACTTGAAGTGAATAAGGATTTGTTCCGACCTCCAGAAGAGATTGAGGAACTCCTTGGTCCCGAAGTACCCTATCTCAGTGCAATTGGTGCACTAATGTATCTTTATAATGCTACAAGACCTGACATAGCATTTTCTGTTAATTTACTAGCAAGATATAGTTCTTCTCCTACACGGAGACATTGGAACGGGATTAAGCAAATATTGCGATATTTAAAGGGAACTCTTGATATGGGTTTGTTTTATGCTAACAAAGATAGTGCATAACTTGTTGGTTATGCAGATGCAAGTATTTTATCTAATCCCCATAAAGCTCGATCTCAAACCGGGTACGTATTTACATATGGAGGTATTGTCATATCATGGCGCTCCACAAAACAATCTATTTGTAACAACCTGGTCGGTCGTTTTGAGAGTTAGCGCCCCAATCCCCGAAAACTGCTTCTCCTATGTCTTATTATGCTAATGAAACTTGTCGGAACGTTGAGTGATGAATATTGGAGTGATTTTGGACATATAGTCCTTTAAGGCGAGACTTACCCTTAGAAATTAGACTGTAGCTAGAGATGTGTGAAAACGGATCTGGAATGGAAATCCGTCGACTCCATTAGCTTCGTTGGTGATATCGGGCTTGGGAGCGTGTTTGGAGTGTGTTTTCTAGATCGAATGTAGATTTAGGCTTGAATTGGCGAAAGTTAGAATTTCGGTGATTTCGACCGATAGGTGAGATTTTGATATCGGACTCGGAATGGAATTCCGAAAGCGACAGCAGGTCCAGAATGTCATTTATGACCTGTGTGCAAAATTTGAAGTCATTCAGACGAGTTTAGACGTGGTTCGGCGTCGAATGTGAATTCTTAGAAATTCTTAAGTTCTTAGGCTTGAATCTATGCATATTTGAGTATTTTGATGTTATGGGATATGTTTTTAAGGCTCGACCAAGTTTGGATACGGTATTGGGATCAGTTGGTGGTTTTGGTTGAGGTCCCGGGGGCCTCCGGGTTGTTTCGGATGCTTAACGAAAGAGTTTAGAACTTGGCAAATTACTGAACCAGGCTCCTTATGGTGTTTTCGCACCTGCGAAGGTTTCCCCGTAGGTGCGATCACACAGGTGCGATGGGGTGGTCGCAGGTGCGATGGTGGGGGAGATTGTTCTGTGGTCGCAGATGCGACTTAGGTCCCACAGGCGCGGAACCGCAGGCGCGACCAATCGACCGCAGGTGCGATCCCTTTGTACTTAAGTGAAAACTCGCACCTGCGATGATTTCTCCGCAGGTGCGATACCGCAGGTGCAGTGATAGGGACCGCAGGTGCGAAATACCTGTGTGTTTATTCCAAAAGTCCGAGGGTTTATGTTATTTCATCATTTTGAATTGTGGGAGCTCGGGAGAGGCGATTTCTGAGGAGATTTTCACTTGGGTGTTCAAGGTTAGTGATTTCTAACCATCTTAGGTTAATTTCCATGATTCTAATCTTAATTTTCACCCTTAAATTCGAGATGTTTGAGTTGAAATTTGGGAAAATTGAAAGAAACTTCTTAGACCAAACTTTAGGTTTTTGATTGGGCATTTGACCTCCGGTCTGAGAGATTGTTATATGGGACGACTCGTGAGTGAATAAGGATTCGGAAAATGTAAATTTTATCCGATTCTGAGTCGTGGGCCCGTGGGGCATTTTGGTCAATTTTTCTAATTTCGCGTATTAGTTCTGAATTAATTAGTTAGTTTGAATTCTTGAAATGATATTTACATTAGGCAATCGAATTGAATAGATTTGGGCAACCCGAAGTTGGATACTCGTGGAAAGAGCGTGATTATCGGTTGATTTGCACAATCGAGGTAAGTGGCTTGCCTAACTCTGTGTTGGGGAATTTCCCCTTAGGCATTTTAACTACTTTTTACTATACAAACCTTTGTACGTGGGGCGACGAGCGCGTGCATGGGATATTTTCACTGAATTTCCATATTTCTTCTACGACAGGTCTCATTTTCAATCCTATTATTATTGTTATTGGTTTGGGCTCAATAAACACTTAAGATTTCTTTATGACAAGCGATTTTACCTGATTTTCCACTCGTTGCTACTATTTAGAATTGGTCAAGTATTTTACCTCATGATTTCCAACTGTCTTTCTCAAAATCTTTGAATTACGTTAAATTAATATATATATACCTTGCATTGCATTGAGTAGTTGCATTGGGACTGCAGGTTTAGACCTGAGACTTTCCCTTGCATTTCATCGCATACATCGGCACTGCAGACTTACACCTGAGACTTTCCCCTCGCATTGCATTGAGTAGTTGCATTGGGACTGCGGGCTTAGACCTGAGACTTTCCCTTGCATTGCATCGCATACATCGGGACTGCGGGCTTAGACCTGAGACTTTCCCCTTGCATTGCATTGAGTAGTTGCATTGGGACTGCGGGGTTAGACCTGAGACTTTCCCTTGCATTGCATCGCATACATCGGGACTGGGGGCTTAGACCTGAGACTTTCCCTTGCATTGCATTGCGCGATTATTTATTGAGTTGATGTTGTGTTGGGTTGAATGTTATTGCATCATTTATATTCAGTATTTACCTTAATTTCCATTAACCATTACTGCTTTACTTAATTGTTAATTATATCTGTTATTTTTGCAACCTCAGTAGAGCCTCAACCTGACCTCGTCACTACTTGACTTGGGTTAGGCTCGACACTTACTGGGTACCGAATGTGGAGTACTCACGCCTTTCTGCGCATGTTTTTCCCATGTGCAAATCCAGGTACCAGTGTGCCATACCGTAGCTAGTTCACCAGCAGATGATTGGAGGCTTTGAGGTATATTCTGCAGCGTCCGCAGAGCTTCTGAGTCCCCCTCCTATCCTAGTATAGTTAGGACTTGTAGATGAGAGTACACTGTCATTTTTCCAGTTGTATATTTAGCCGTAGAGTATAGCTTGTGATGTTTGGTGATATTCTGGGTCTTTGGTAAATTAAGCTGTAAATGTCGAGCGACATCGTTTGTTAGTATGGTCTTATTTCAATTTCTCTTGTTTCTACTTGTTATCTTTAATTGTCCTTGATGATTAGGCTTACCTAGTCGTCTAGACTAGGTGCCGTCACGAGACCCAGTCGGAGGGAGAATTGGGTCGTGACAAGTTGGTATCAGAGCGTCTAGGTTCATAGGAGTCACAACATCACAAGCCGGTTTATTAGAGTCTCGCGGGTCGTCACGGAGACGTCTGTACTTATATTCGGGAGGCTATGTAACTGTTAAGAACAATCATACTTCTTGGAATCTCTTCTCGTGCTGGTCATTGTTATCAAAACTCTTAAACTCTATTCTATTTTTTCTTACAGATGGTTCGCACTCGCACAGGACTTACTGACGATCAGGCACCCGAGACCCCAACCAGAGCCACTAGAGGCAGGGTTCGGGATAGAGGACAAGCACACGGTGCATCCCGAGCACCGGCTAGAGCAGAGGCAGAGGATCCCCCGGCAGCCGCAGTTGGAGGGGCACCGGAGGTCCCTAATGTCACTCCAGCTCTCCAGGAGACTTTGGCCCAGTTCATGAGTGCTTTCATCACTCTGTCTCAGGCGGGACTACTCCCGATAGCCCCAGCTACATCCCAGGCTGGGGGAAGGACACAGACCCCCGCAGCCTGTACTCCTGAGCAGAGGGTTCATATGGGGCAGGTTCCAGAGTATATCCCCATGCCTCCTGCAGTTCCAGTTCAGCCTGAGGTCAAAGCAGTTGTGTCTGAGTCTGAGCAGCTCCGTCTTGATAGGTACAAGAAGTACCACCCACCTAATTTCAGCGGATTGGCTTCAGATGATGCTCTGGGTTTTCTGGAGGAGTGTCATCGCATCCTTCGTACCATGGGTATTGTAGAGACGAGTAGGGTCTTTTTCACCACTTTTCAGTTGACAGGGGCAGCCTATCAGTGGTGGCGTGCCTTTGAGCTTAGTAGTCCGGACGAGGCAACTGCACTTACTTGGGCTCAGTTTTCCGCGATGTTTCTGCTTGAGTTTGTCCCTCAGAGTCTTAGGGATGCTTGGCATGCAGAGTTTGAGCAGCTACGCCAGGGTACTATGACCGTATCAGAGTACGCAATCCGGTTCAGTGACTTGGCACGACGTGCGTCAGCTTTGGTTTCTACTGTCAGGGAGAGAGTTCGCCGTTTTATTGAAGGACTCCATCCCAGCATTCGTACTAGCATGGCCAGAGAGCTGGAGACAGACATTACTTACCAGCAGGCCGTGAGCATTGCTAGGAGGATTGGGAGTATGTTGGCCCAGGACAGGGAGGAGAGAGAGGCCAAGAGGTCTCGAGAGGCGGGTCATTTTTCAGGAGTTCGTACACCTGCAGCACGCCGTGGTAGGGGTTTTGTGAGCCGCCCCATTCATTCAGCCCTTCTAGCAGCCAGCGGTATTCCAGCTCCTCCCAGACCTCGGGAGCCTTATTATGCACCACCGATATCTCAGGTACTTTCAGCTCGAGGTTCTATCACTGGCCAGTCCAGCAGACCAGTTCATTGTCAACAGCAGCCACCGCGTCCTCATAGGGGTTGTTTTGGATGTGGTGACCTTAGGCATATGATCAAGGATCGCCCCAGGGTTTCTTATCAGGTTCCACGCCTTCCACCAGGTCCCCCAGCTATTCGTCCAGCCCTAGCTGCTACCCTACCCTCTCAGGCAGCTCGAGGTGGAGGTCGGGAAGGACGAGGTCAGGCCAGATACTATGCCCTTCCAGCTCGATCCGAGGCCATTGCTTCTGACTCGGTTATCACACGTATTGTTCCCGTTTGTCATCGGGATGCATCGGTGTTATTTGATCCAGGTTCCACATATTCATACGTGTCTTCTTACTTTGCTCCACATTTGGGGATATCTCGGGATTATTTGAGTTCCCCCGTATATGTTTCTACTCATGTGGGAGATTCCCTTTTCGTGGACCGTGTATATCGGTCATGTTTGATTGTTATCAGTGGTCTGGAGACCAGGGCTGATTTATTATTACTTAGCATGGTAGATTTTGACGTTATCTTGGGTATGGATTGGCTATCTCCCCACTATGCTATTCTTGACTGTCACACTAAGACCGTGACGCTGGCTATGCCAGGATTTCAGAGGTTAGAGTGGAGGGGTTCACTAGAGTATACTCCTCGTCGGGTCATTTCTTTTCTTAAGGCCCAACGGATGGTTGCAAAGGGGTGTGATGCTTATTTGGCCTGTGTAAGGGACGTTAGTGCTGAGACCCCTACAGTTGATTCAGTCCCAGTTGTGAGGGACTATCCCGATGTTTTTCCAGCTGACCTTCCGGGTATGCCGCTCGACAGAGACATTGACTTCAGCATTGACTTGTTGCCAGACACTCAGCCTATCTCCATCCCTCCCTATCGCATGGCTTCTCCCGAGTTGAAGGAGTTGAAGGAACAGTTACAGGAATTTCTTGATAAGGGGTTCATCAGGCCCTGTATATCACCTTGGGGTGCTCCGATGCTATTTGTGAAAAAGAAGGATAGGACGATGCGGATGTGTATTGATTACTGACAGTTGAATAAGGTGACAGTGAAGAATAGGTACCCATTGCCCTGCATTGATGATTTGTTTGACCAGCTTCAGGGTGCCAGGGTATTCTCCAAGATTAATCTTCGTTTGGGCTACCATCAGTTGAAGATTCGGGAGTCGGATATCCCGAAGACTGCTTTCAGGACTAGATATGGTCACTACGAGTTCCTGGTTATTTCATTCGGGCTGACCAATGCCCCAGCCGCTTTCATGCACCTGATGCACAGCGTATTTCGGCCTTATCTTGATACCTTCGTTATCGTATTCATTGAAAACATTTTGGTATATTCTCGATCTCGGGAGGACCATGAGAAGCACTTGAGGACCTTACTCCAGACCTTGAGAGAGAAGAAGTTGTATGCCAAATTCTCTAAGTGTGAATTGTGGCTTGATTCTGTGGAATTCTTAGGCCATGTGGTATCTTCGGACAGGATCAAGGTAGATCCGAAAAAGGTGGAGGCAGTGCAGAGTTGGCCCAGACCGTCTTCAGCTACTGAGATCCGTAGTTTTCTTGGTTTTGCTGGGTATTATCGCCGTTTCATGGAGGGATTTTCATCCATTTCATCACCCATGACTATATTGACCCAGAAGGGTGCACCTTTTATTTGGACTGATGAGTGTGAGGAGAGCTTTCATAAGCTCAAGACAGCCCTGAGTACAGCTCCAGTGTTAGTACTACCTACCGGTTAGGGGTCCTATACGGTCTATTGTGATGCTTCGAGGATTGGTTTGGGAGCGGTGTTGATGCAGGACGGTAGAGTTATTTCCTACGCGTACAGACAGTTGAAAGTGCATGAGAAAAATTACCCTTTTCACGATCTTGAGTTGGCAGCGATTTTTCACGCCCTGAAGATATGGCGTCATTATATATACGATGTTCCCTGTGAGATATATACGGATCACCGGAGTTTGCAGCACATTTTCAGGCAGAAGGACCTCAATCTGCGTCAGAGGAGGTGGTTGGAGTTACTCAAGGATTATGACATCACTATATTATACCATCCGGGAAAAGCCAATGTGGTGGCCGACGCCCTGAGCCGCCGGGCGGGAGTTTGGGTAGCTTGGCATATCTTCGTGCAGTTGAGAGGCCCTGCCTTGGATGTTCAGTCCTTAGCCAGTCAGTTCGTGAGGTTGGACCTTTCTGAGCCTCACTGGGTATTTTCGTGTGTTGTTGCTCGATCTTCCCTTTATGACCGCATTCGGGAGCGCCGTTATGATGATCCCGATCTTTGGGCTCTTCGGGATAGAGTTCAGCGGGATGGTGTCAGAGATATGACCATAGATTATGATGGTGTGTTGAGACTGTAGGACCGTATTTGTGTGCCTGATGTAGATGGACTTCAGGAGTTGATTCTTGAGGAGGCTCATAGCTCGCGGTACTCCATTCATCCCGATACCGCGAAGATGTATCGGGACCTGAGGCATCACTATTGGTGGAGGAGGATGAAAAAGGATATAGTGGAGTTCGTAGCCAGATGCCTCAATTGTCAGCAGGTCAAGTGTGAGCATCAGAGACCGGGAGGATTACTTCAGCAGATGAGGCTTTCAGAGTGGAAATGGGAGCGGATCACCATGGATTTTTCTCTTGGACTTCCTGGGACTTTGAGGAAATATGATACTATCTGGGTGATTGTGGACCGGTTGACCAAGTCAGCCCATTTCATTCTAGTATTGACTACATACTCTTCTGAGAGGTTGGCCCGGATCTTTGTGCGGGAGATAGTCCGGTTGCACGGTGTGCCGGTATCTATTATTTCAGACTGAGGTCCTCAGTTCACCTCGCATTTTTGGAGAGCCTTGTATAGTGAGTTGGGTACCAAGATTGATCTCAGTACAGCATTCCACCCTCAGACGGACGGACAGTCCGAGCGCACGATACAGATTCTGGAGGATATGTTTCGTGCTTGTGTGATGGATTTTGGAGGATCATAGGATCAGTACTTGCCTCTTGCAGAGTTTGCTTCTAATAACAGCTACTAGTCCAGCACTCAGATGGCGCCGTTTGAGGATTTATATGGTAGACGGTGTCGGTCTCCAGTGGGATGGTTTGAGTCGGGCGAGGCCCGATTGTTGGGTACAGATTTGGTCCAGGATGCCTTGGACAAGGTGAAGGTGATTCAGGATAGACTACGCACAACTCAGTCCAGGCAGAAGAGTTATGCAGACTGGAGAGTTCGTGATTTATCATTCATGGCTGGTGATCGGGTATCGCCTATGAAGGGCACCATGAGATTTGGGAAGAATGGTAAGCTGAGTCCGAGGTTCATTGGCCCTTTTGAGGTGTTACGGACGGTTGGGGAGGTTTCTTATGAGTTGGCCTTGCCTCCCAACCTAGCAGGTGTTCATCCGGTATTCCACGTTTCCATGCTCCGGAAGTATCGCAGTGATCCGACTCATGTTTTGGATTTCAGCTCAGTTCAGTTGGACAAGGATTTAACCTATGTTGAGGAGCCTGTGGCCATTTTGGACAGGATAGTCAGAAAGCTCAGGTCGAAGGATATTTCTTCAGTCAAGGTACAGTGGAGGGGTCATCCGGTCGAGGAGGCGACTTGGGAGACCGAGTAGGACATGCGGAGTCAGTACCCTCACCTATTCATAGCTTCAGGTATGTTTCTATACTAGTTCGAGGACGAATGATTTTCTTAAGAGGGGGAGAATGTAACGACTTGGTCGGTCGTTTTGAGAGTTAGCGCCCTGATCCCCAATAACTGCTTCTCCTATGTCTTATTATGTTAATGAAACTTGTCGGAACGTTGAGTGATGAATATTGGAGTGATTTTGGACATATAGTCCTTTAAGGCGAGACTTACCCTTAGAAATTAGACCATAGCTAGAGCTGTGTGAAGACGGATCCGGAAGGGAAATTCGTCGACTCCGTTAGCTTCGTTGGTTGATCTCGGGGTTGGGAGCGTGTTCTAAGTGTGTTTTCGAGGTCGGATATAGATTTAGGCTTGAATTGGCGAAAGTTAGAATTTTGGCGATTTTGACCGATAGGTGAGGTTTTGATATCGGACTCGGAATGGAATTTCGAAAGCGACAGCAGGTCCGGATTGTCATTTATGACCTGTGTGAAAAATTTGAAGTCATTCGGACGAGTTTAGACGTGGTTCGGCGTCGAATGTGAATTCTTAGAAATTCTTAAGTTCTTAGGCTTGAATCTATGCATATTTGAGTATTTTGATGTTATGGGATGTGTTTTTAAGGCTCGACCAAGTTTGGATAGGGTATTGGGATCAGTTGGTGGTTTTGGTTGAGGTCCCGGGGGCCTCAGGGTTGTTTCGGATGCTTAACGAAAGAGTTTGGAACTTGGCAAATTGCTGAACCAGGCTCCTTCTGGTGTTTTTGCACCTGCGAAGGTTTCCCCGCCGGTGCGATCATGCCGGTGCGATCATGCAGGTGCGATCATGCAGGTGCGATGGGGTGGTCGCAGGTGCGATGGTGGGGGAGATTGTCCTGTGGTCGCAGGTGCGACCTGGGTCCCGCAGGCGCGCAACTGCAGGCGCGACCAATCGACCGCAGGTGCGATCCCTATGGACTTAAGTGAAAACTCGCACCTGCGATGCTTTCTCTGCAGGTGCGGTGATAGGGACCGCATGTGCGAAATCCCTGTGTGTTTATTCCAAAAATCTGAGGGTTTATGTTATTTCACCATTTTGAATTGTGGGAGCTCGGGAGAGGCGATTTCTGAGGAGATTTTCACTTGGGTATTCGAGGTTAGTGATTTCTAACCATCATAGGTTAATTTCCATGATTCTAATCTTAAATTCAAGATTTTTGAGTTGAAATTTGGGAAAATTGGAAGAAACTTCTTAGACCAAACTTTGGATTTTTGATTGGGCATTTGACCTTCGATCTGAGAGATTTATGTGGGATGACTCATGAGTGAATAAGGATTCGGAAAATGTAAATTCTATCCGATTCCGAGACGTGGGCCCGAGGGGCGTTTTGGTCAATTTTTCTAATTTCGCGTATTAGTTATGAATTAATTAGTTAGTTTGAATTCTTGAAATGATATTTACATTATGCAATCGAATTGAATAGATTTGGGCCACCCGGAGTTGGATACTCGTGGCAAGAGCGTGATTATCGGTTGATTTGCACAGTCGAGGTAAGTGGCTTGCCTAACTCTGTGTTGGGGAATTTCCCCTTAGGCATTTTAACTGATTTTTACTATACAAACCCCGTGTACATGGGGTGACGAGCGCGTGCATGGGATATTTTCACTGAATTTCTATATTTCTTCTACGACATGTCTCATTTTCAATCCTTTTATTATTGTTATTGGTTTGGGCTGAGTAAACACATAAGATTTCTTTATGACAAGCGATTTTACCTGATTTTCCACTCGTTGCTACTATTTAGAATTGGTCAAGTATTTTACCTAATGATTTCCAATTGTCTTTCTCAAAAGCTTTGAATTGCGTTATAATTAATATATATACCTTGTATTGCATTGAGTAGTTGCATTGGGACTTCGGGCTTAGACCTAAGACTTTCCCTTGCATTGCATCGCATACATCGGGACTGCGGGCTTACACATGAGACTTTCCCCTCGCATTGCATTGAGTAGTTGCATTAAGACTGCGGGCTTAGACCTGAGACTTTCCCTTGCATTGCATCGCATACATCGGGACTGCGGGCTTAGACCTGAGACTTTCCCTTGCATTGCATCGCATACATCGGGACTGCGGGCTTAGACCTTAGACTTTCCCCTTGCATTGCATTGACTAGTTACATTAGGACTGCGGGTTGATACTTGAGACTTTCCCCTTGCATTGCATTGAGTAGTTGCATTGGGACTGCGGGCTTAGACCTGAGACTTTCCCTTGCATTGCATCGCATACATCGGGACTGCGGGCTTAGACTTGAGACTTTCACTTGCATTGCATCGCATACATTGGGACTGTGGGCTGAGACCTGAGACTTTCCCTTACATTGCATTGCGCGATTATTTATTGAGTTGATGTTGTGCTTGGTTGAAGGTTATTGCATCATTTATATTCAGTCTTTACCTTAATTTCCGTTAACCATTACTGCTTTACTTAACTATTAATTATATCTGTTATTTTTGCAACCTCAGTAGAGCCTCAACCTGACCTCGTCACTACTTGACTAGGGTTAGGCTCGGCACTTACTGGGTACCGAATGTGGAGTAATCACGCCCTTCTGCGCATGTTTTTCCCATGTGCAGATCTAGGTACCAGTGTGCCATACCGTAGCTAGTTCACCGGCAGACGATTGAAGACTTTGAGGTATATTCTGCAGCGTCCGCAAAGCTTCTGAGTCCCCCTCTTATCCTAGTATAGTTAGGACTTGTAGATGAGAGTACACTATCATTTTTCCAGTTGTATATTGAGCCGTAGAGTATAGCTTGTGATGTTTGGTGATATTCCGGGTCTTGGGTAAATTAAGCTGTAAATGCCGAGCGGCATCGTTTGTTAGTATGGTCTTATTTCAATTTCTCTTGTTTCTACTTGTTATCTTTAATTGTCCTTGATGATTAGGCTTACCCAGTCGTCTAGACTAGGTGCCGTTACGAGACCCAGTCGGAGGGAGAATTGGGTCGTGACACTATTGTTGCTACTTCTTCAAATCATGCTGAGATAATAGCTATTCATGAAGCAAGTAGGGAATGCGTATGGTTGAGATCAATAATTCATTTTATTCGAGAAAAATGTGGTCTGAAATGTGAGAAAAGACCCACAATTTTATACGAAGACAATGTTGCATGCATAGCCCAATTGAAGGGAGGATTTATAAAAGGAGATAGGACGAAGCACATTTCACCAAAATTATTCTACACACACGATCTTCATAAAAATGATGACATTGATGTGCAACAAATCCGTTCAAGTGACAATCCAGCAGATTTATTCACTAAATCTCTGCCAACTTCAACTTTTGAGAAGATGATATACAAGATTGGAATGTGGAGACTCAAATATTTGAAACAAGGTTTTCATCAGGGGGAGTAAAATACGTGATGCACTCTTTTTTCCTTACTAAGATTTTTTCCCACAAGGTTTTTCTTATAAGGTTTTCAATGAGGCACCTAGCAATGCGTACTACTAAATATGTGTACTCTTTTTATTCATTAGATTTTTTCCCACTGGGTTTTTCCTAGTAAGGTCTTAACGAGGCACATTATCTTTAATGAACATCCAAGGGGGAGTGTTATGAAATTATTATATTGTGGATGTCCACTGTTGAAATTTATCTACAAGCAGCTGATGCAGTCAGGTTGCAAGCAGCTCAACGAAATGGTTTGCTGCAGCTTCTTATTAAACAGGCAGGTTGCAAGCAGCTCATTCAGCCAACTTACAAGCAGCTGAAGAAAAGTCTTGCAACTGCTTCCTGAAAAGCCTCGCAGCTGCTTCCTTTCTTCTATAAATAGAGGAGTTTTTAGTTCATTGTGTACATCAGTTTAAAAGTTCAATAATATATCAGTTTCTCTCTAAACTTGTCTTTAATTTATTTACTTTACAATCGCTATTTTATAACACATTCCGTTTTATTGGAAAAACGAATTTAAAGTACGTGGTTTAATTTTCAAGAATCACGTATTTGTGCAACTAGTTGAATATAAGACAATAGTCCAAAATGTTATCATTGTCATGTTCTGTCAAGGGGATTGTGTGGCCTATTTATGTTTTCATCAATATTAGCGAAGTCAATATTAGAAAGCACAATTGTGAAGCACAATCGTATTGGTCAAAATGTGAATATAGACATTAGTGATTCATATTCTCAGTTAGTTTTCTCTTTAGCACTATAATAATATGTGGTATTGATACATCGTGGCTCGGGGCGAGTCTATAGAAATCCAAACAAATCACCGCAAATATTGACAATTTATCGTCAAAGATGCTAATGCGAAGTTATCATTGGATATGTTCACTAAAAGATTTTCATTTAACTTTTTATTTAGTAATCCATAATCAAAGGACTAGATATTTTTTATACTTGTTCATATTCAAAGTAAACCATAAATTCTGGTATTTTGAGTCACGGGTTTGAAAATTATGGCCTGAACTATTGTAGCCTGGATTTTGAAAATTTGATAAAACCAAGTTGATGCACTTTGCTTTTGTTTGTTGTTTTTATGCATAAGATGCGAAATATAGGTGCCTAGAAGTTCAACGAAGGTGACAGGACAGATCCTTCTTATTTATCATTTGTAGTTTAATTTCTGTCTTTACACGGGATTTCGAGGGGCATTTGCATCTATATTCGTCTTTTGGGTCACGTTTTAATTTATACTCGCTTTGTAAAAAAAATTGCAAGCTGACTCACTTTTCGCATAAACTTCAGGCATACGGGCCTGAAGTAGCAAAGGCAATTACACAAACTTCAGCGTTCTAGGAGACGGACCTGAACTTGTTTGTAATTGCTGAACTTAAGCATTCTACTAGCTGAAGTTTTGTTCTTTATTTGTTGTACTTAAGCATGTTTTATCTGAAGTTTTGTCCTAGATTCAATAGTTTTGTCGTAAAGTTTTTTCAAAAACATCGGCAGAAGATCCTGAAGTTATTTAGTTCAATTAAATAAGCTGAAGTTTTGTTCTGGATTCATTAGTTTTGTCATAAAGCTTTTCAAAAACTTCAGCAGAAGCTATTAAAGTTATTTAGTTCATTTGTAAAAACTTCAGCACTAAATAAGTTGAAGTTTTGTCCAAGATTCATTAGTTTTGTCATAAAACTTTTCAAAAAACTTCAGCAGAAGATGCTAAAGTTATTTAGTTCTTTTGTAAAATTTCCAGCACTAAATAAGCTGAAGTTTAGTTTTGTCATAAAGCTTTTTCAAAAACTTCAGCAGAAGATGCTGAAGTTATTTAGTTCATTTATAAAAATTTCAGCACTAAATAAGCTGAAGTTTTGCACAGGTAACAGGAAAAAGAGGCGCCTGAAGTTATAAAAATTAGGGTATATGTTAAATAATTTTAAAAATATGGGTATAGGTTAAATGGGGGCGACCAAATAAGGTGCCCCGTGTAATTTTTATGGATTTTGAAGATGCGACAAGTATGTAATGACTCACATTTGTTTGGTTATGAAATCAAAGGGCTCTCAAATTTAGCCCAATCCCAAATGACTTGTCCAATTCGTGCAAGATTGGGCTGGTTATTGACCCGTTCAATTATTGAACTCAATCCATCTTGACATAACCCATCTCAACCCATTAAATGTTGGACTGATTTATATCCATATATAATTGATACATTAGTAATGTCACGACCCAAATTCTAACTTGTCGTGATGGCGCCCTATCGATGGTACTAGGCAAGCCGACATTACCAAATTACTTCCAATATTTAACAAAAAGAGAAATCAATATATTTAAAATAAGTTCATAAACAGGGGTAAAACCCAAACACAAATGCGAAAAAATAGCTCCCAATATCGTGGTGTCACTAAGCCATGAGCATCTATACATAGTCCATCTAGAAATGAAACGACTATAATAGTTTGGATCCAAATACAATGAAAGAAAAAATAAGGAAGGAGAAAACAAGGATTGCGACCGCCAGACAACTACTTCGATATCTCTAACTGTCAGCTACGGGAAAATATCAACACTCTTTGCGTCCAAAAACTCCTAGATCTACACACGAAGTGTAGGGTGTAGCGTCAGTACAACCAACTCAGTAATATCACACCTTTTTTTCACTACCCCGGATTAATGAAGGGGTAATAAGGGAGTTTTTCCACTTTAAGTGACATTATTCGGATTTGGGATTTATTTTAGTTTTCAGAGTCGCCACCCGGATTTTTTACGATGTTCCGGGACACCGTTTTATTGAAATCCCAAACCGAGGAAATTTAGACTCTGTTTTAAGTTGTCTGCGATAAGAAATCCGAGTAAGAAATTTTGTTAACCCAGGAGAAGGTGTTAGGCATTCCCGAGTTCCGTGGTTCTAGCACGGTCGCTTACTATTAATATTTGGCCTAAGTTATCTGATTATTTACGTATTTTAGCCTATTGTGCGTTTAGCCCTTTAACTTTTAACCGCTTTTAATGTTTATGGATTTATCTTGAAACAAGTCACGATGGCGTGCACTTGTTTATTTTTAGACACATTGTAATTGCGCCACATGAAATGCACCCGCAATTACAAAATGTGATTTTATTATTGTTTCGAGGTAGATTCGGGGACATGAGTTGCCACACCCGAGTGTAGATTATATAGTCATGACTATGGTCGTGACGGTTAAAAATGCTTATTTGAAGCAATGCTCGATTATTCTCTAGGTTTTATCACTTCCTATCTAAAAGAGGTATTTTTTAGCTTACCACTTTTGATATTTATGGATTTACTAGAAACGAGTAACGATGGCGTACACTTGTTATTTTGGACATATCGCAACCGCGCCACATGAAATGCACCTGCGATTGCAACATGTTAATTGTTCATTATTGTTCAAAGTTATGGTCGGGTCACACGAAATGCACACCCGAATTCGAACATATACTAGCTCTAATATTCACTCTAAATTCTAAAAACAATTTATACAATTGGACATGGTATTAACTTTAAAAACAAAGCCAGTTCAATTCTATTCAACTAAAAATAATTTAGCCTAAAAATAATTGGCTAGAATATTAAACCTAACAAAGAGATCGAAAACTCACTCTCGCGTACTAACCAAATACCCCTCATTTCATCTCAATCTCAAACTTGAATAACAACATCATGTTAATGAACTTAATTCAAATCAACTATTAGCTAATCCCAAAGCAATTCATTATTATTTTTTTAATTTTTCTTTCCTTAAGAGCTTATATCTATTTTAAATATATTGATCTATATGAACACTAACCAAAAAATTATGAATCTTGCATCAAACACATCACTGAAATAGCTCAAACAATGGATATAAAAGTAAAACTCCACCTGTAGATACCATGAGGTGAAAAAATATACATACACACAAAATCATTCAAACAACATATAAGAAAAACATGAAACAGAGCTAAGAGAGAAAACGAAATTGACCTCTATAATCTCAGAAAATTCAGGTGCGCTACATGGCCGGAAAACAGAACCTTAACCATAGATCAACGGCAATGGATACCTCGACTTGGACCAACATAAACTTCACAACCAAAGACTCGGCATGGTGTGATTAAGGTGATGAAAAGATCTTAAACCATAATTAGCAAAACTTCTTGCAATACAGCTTCTGCTTGTAGGAGTAAATTTTGGTATAAGTAGAAACGAGCCTATGTTGATTCAATATTGAAAAAGAAGCTTCATTTGAAATTTTGTTGCAGTAAAACCCCATCTTCCAAGATGTGCTGAAATCTTGTGACCCAAATCTTTATTTTTACTTAAGAATGAAATTAATCTGCTCTCCAACATTGCTTTCTTGGGGTTTCGATTTTCTCTATCAAAATTGCGGTGAATTGTGTACTCTCATCTGTAAATTGAAGACGAGTTGGTGAGGAGGAATCGGGGGGGGGGGGGGGGGGGGGGG
>ML279457.1:40033-63247 GCA_005239495.1 Nicotiana undulata
CCCCCCCCCCCCCCCCTCTTTGTATCTAATTAGCTCTCTATTATATAGAGGAGGGGATTAGAGTTATAATGTGGGGAATTTGGTTGTGCCTGGGATTTTGGGCCCTGAAATTAGGCCAATTTGAAACAAGGGCAAATTTTATCTTTCAAAAATAGTCATATTACTACTAATTAAATTTCTTTTATCAAAACGACCTAATTAACATTTTAACTAATTAAACAAACTAATTGATTAAGCTAATGTATATTTTTTGTGACTTTTATATATTAATCTATCAATTAAAGGGTAATTAATTTCTAAAAATGCGAATTATACCTAAGATTACATGAAATGAAAAAATGTGACAATTTTTATGATTTTTCTATGATTTTAAAATATTAAACATGCATGAAATGCAACTAAATAAAGAAAAGTTTCTAAAATTCATTAAAAGTTATTTTTTGATTAATTTTAGGAGTAATTTTCATGCGGGGCAAAAATTTGGTGTTTACAAGTAAGTAACAATAAGAAATAAGGAACTAAAAGATAGTGATAAGCTACACAGTCATAATTAATTTTAAGTAGTCTCAACAAGAAAAGTAGACATGATTTCATCAAATGAGTTACAATAGCCAAATTTAAGTAAAATCAGATAAAGGTATCATTCAGAAATTTTCCAGAAACAGTGATATATGGCAACTATGTGCAACAACAATGAAGTCATGTACAACGTCTCAGGGCAACAATCACTGAGTCTCCATGTTCACTCCAACCTCACAATCACTCATTCCTCACAACCACTTATTCATCACAGTCACTCAGCACTCGGCACTCGCGCTGGTACCTGCGTTCACTAGGGGTTTGTTAAGACATCGGAGGGGCTCATTTAGCCTAAGCGCTATATCGAGCCAATCATGGCATATATCAGTGAAACATGTTGCGGCGTGCAACCCGATCCCATAAATATCCTCACAATCAGTCCCTCGGCCTCAGTCAGTCATTAATCTCTCCAGTCTCTCGGGCTCTAAGAAATCAAGAAACTCAGCCCAAACAACAATAATATGATGTATCAACAAGAATAATAGAGACTGAGGTATTATATGCAAATTAAAATTGAGACTAAATACAAATAGCATTTAGTAGGTAATTCGACATGTAACACGATCTTTGTGGGTCCCAATAGTACCAACACATAGCCTAAGCATGGTCTCTTACATGATCCACGGTCAAATTACTATAACACATGAAGAGCATATAGATAACATCAAGTTTATTCAAATTTTTAGTTTCATGGAAGGGACCAAGTCTTAATTCCCACGGTGCACGCCCACACGCCCGTCACCTAGTATAAGTGTCACCTCTAAAACAATCATATAATATAAATTTTGTGGTTTCATACCCTCAGGACTATATTTAAAATTGTTACTTACCTCAATCCGAGCAAAACTCTATTCCAATATGCCTTTGCCTCGCGAATCGGCCTCCAAACATCATGAATCTAGCCACAAAAAGTACAATACAATCAATACGAGCTAAAGGAATCAATTCCATAAGAAAAACACGAAATTATAAGCCAAAATTCGAAATCAGTTCAAACCTGGCTCCCCGACCCACGTCTCGAAATCTGACAAAAGTCACAAAACCCTAAACGCCAATTCACTCATGAGTCTAACCATATTAAATTTACTAAAATCCGACACCAAATGGTCCTTCAAATCCTCAAAAGTCACCCTCCTAATTTGTGAACCCAAAAGGTCATCCTGTGTAAATTTGACTAAAATTGTGTTTCGATGCCCCGAAAGCCTCTGTTAATCTCACCTCGATGTGCGTGCGCAGCCCGGACGCATAGCCGGGAAGCCTTTATGTGGAAATGTGTTAAGTAGTTGAATTTATGATAATTAATTCAATAAAGTTGACTTTGGTCAACATTTTTGGTAAACGGACCCGGACCCGTGATTTGACGGTCCTGGAGGGTCCGTAGAAAAATATGAGACTAGGGCGTATGCCCGGAGTCGAATTTTGAGGTCCCAAGTCCGAGAAATGAATTTTTAAAGAAAATTATTTTCTGAAAATAATAAAGACTTTTGAAAATGAATTTTGATGTGAAACCCATGTTACCGGGCCCGTATTATGGTTCCGGAGCCCGGAACAGGTTCAATATATATTATATGAGTTATCTGTAAAATTTGGTAAGAAACAGACTTGGTTTGACGTGTTTCAGATAAAATATGGAGAATTTGATAGTTTATGAAGTTTGAGAAAATTCTATGGATTTTTGGAGTTTAATTCATTGTTTTTGATGTTATTTTAGTGGTTTAATTACTTGAATAAGTCCGTAGGATGATTTTGAAGTCGTGTGTGTATTTGGTATTGAGCCCCGGGGGCTCGGGATAGTTTCGGGTAGGTTCCGGGGTGCATTAGACTTTAAAATCACTGAGTGGGCAGGTGCAATAACAGGTCTCTGAACCTGGGAGCGCGGACCGCGGTGGTCGAACTTCAGAGAACCTGCAGCAACTTTGCAGTTGCGGTCGCTTTACCGCGGACCGCGGTGGTGGAACTTCAGAGAAGCTGCGATGAGGCCTTCGCGGCCACGGCCGCCTTACCGTGGACCGCGGTGCAGGCCTGGGCAGGGGTACCTATAACTAACGCGATTTTCAGCTATTTTCCACTTTTCAAAAACCCTAAGACGTAAGAGGCAATTTTCTAAACATTGTTTCTTATTCAAAAACATTGGTAAGTGACTTCTAACTCAATTTCTTTACTCATTAACTTCTTTTTACAAAATTTCATCCTAGAATCTAGGGTTTTCATGGGGAAATTGGGAATTTTGGGAAAAACCTAAGAATATTGAAATTTTGGAATTTAGACCTCAATTTGGAGTCGGATTCCAAAATCAATTATATACCCGGGTTCGAAGGTGAATGGGTAATCGGGTTTTGGTCTGAATGTTGAATTTGGACCAAGCGGGCCCGGGGTCGAATTTTTTACTTTTGGGGAAGAACTTTAGAAAACGCATTTTCATGCATTAGAATTGACTCATTTAGCATTTGTTGAGATACTTAAGTAACTTATGGCTAGATACGAGCATGTTGGTGGTGGAATCGAGAGGTAAAGCGGTAGTTGAGGCTTGAAATTGTGTTCGAGGCATCGAGGTAAGTGCTTAGCCTAACTTTAATGAGAGAATAGGTGTTGAGTCCTACGTGCTACTTGTGTTATCATGTTCAATGTATAGGTGAGGTGACGAGTACCTATGCATTGTTTGTCAAGCATGCCCGTGAGTCTATTTTGGTGAATTTCTTGTTATTACTCCGATATTTATCGTGTTATGAAGTTGTTTCCGTTGAAAGGTTGTTTAATTGCGGAGGATACTTGCTTGAGTAATTGTGATATGATGTCTCAGTTGAGGACCCAAATCGTACAGTTATGTTCTCGTAAGAGATTGGTTATAGATGAGTCACTTGCCGGGCAATGTTATTATTTTGGTCGATATTCCCATTGCTGGGTGGTTATGGTTGTATTTTACTCTGTTTCATTCCTTGCCATGTCGTTATTTGTTATTGATTTGGGCGAGGAAGAGTGTAAAGCACGAAGGGTGATATCGTGCATTCATTCCATTCATTTCATGGTGAGGAAGAGAGTAAAAGAACAAAGGGTGATGCCGTGCCATGATTTACATTTGCTTACAGTTATACATTGCATAGTGAGGAAGAGAGTAAAAGCACAAAGGGAGATGTCGTGCCATGATTTACATTTGCTTACAGTTATACATTGCATAGTGAGGAAGAGAGTAAAAGCACAAAGGGTGATGTCGTGCCATGATTTACATTTGCTTACAGTTATACATGGCATAGCGAGGAAGAGAGTTAAAGCACGAAGGGTGATGTCATGCCATGATTTACATTTGCTTACATTTATACATTGCATAGTGAGGAATAGAGTAAAAGCACGAAGGGTGATGGCGTGCCATGATTTACATTTGCTTACACTTATACAATGCATAGTGAGGAAGAGAGTAAAAGCACAATGGGTGATGTCGTGCCATGATTCACTTGCTTTCATTATACTGCTTCCACTTATACTTGTTGAATTATCATTTCCTGTTGACTTGTTTCTTTAGTACTGTTGTTTTCTCAGTATTTATCTTAATTTGTCCTTTGTTACCCCATTAATTGTCCCTGCGTTACCATGCTTAACTTTTTAATCCCTGCTCTTTCCATGTTATAAATTGTAGAATCGTTCAGGTACATTACTGTAGTCATGTCTAGCCTCGTCACTACTTCGCCGTGGTTAGGCTCGGCACTTACTCAGTACATGGGGTCGGTTGTACTTATGCTACACCTGCACTTCTTTATGTTGTGCAGATTACGCAGTCGGACCCAGTGAACCATCATTAGAAAAAGTATCCTTCAGTCCATTTCAGACGACACCGAGGTAGTTCCGCAAGCGTTCATGGATCTCGGCGTCACTGTCTATCTTTCATTCTGTCATCTATGTATTTCCAGACAGATATACCATTTTATTTCAAACTGTTGTCTTTAGCTAAATCTTAGACTGGTTCGTGAGATTGTGACTCCATTTCTGGGTTTTGTACTTAAAGGGATTTCTTCGTTATTGGCTATTGTTATTTAGATTTTGTTAAGCTTCTGTATTTTATCACAATTATCTAGTCAGTGATTATTACTTTCACTTGTTAATAAATCAATTCGGTTAACACGTTGGCTTGTCTAGCGGGTGCAACGTTAGGCGCCATCATGGCCTGAAGGTGGGATTTCGGGTCGTGACAAGTTGGTATCAGAGCTCTAGGTTTCTTAGGTCACACAACTCACGGACAAACTTGGTAGAGTCTGAGGGATCGGTACGGAGACGTCTGTACTTATCCCCCAGAGACTGCAAAGTTAGGAATAGCTCCATATTTCTTCTCCTCTATCGTGGGATACGAATTCTAAATACTAATCGAGTTTCGATTGTACTATCTCGCAGATGGCGAGGACGCGTGCTTCTCCAGGTTCCGATCAGCAGTCTGATACTCCTATCACAGCTCCTACGAGGGGTCGAGGCCGAGGTCATGCTAGAGGCCGAGGCCAGGGCAGGGCTCAGCCCAGAGCAGCAGCCCCAGTGGAGGATCCTCAGGTTGAGCTTGCCGAGGAGATTCCCGCTCAGACAGTCCCAGTTGGACCAGCTCAGGTCCCAGAGGGTTTATTGCCACCCCAGTGCTCCAGGACGCTCTAGTATGCCTAGTGGGACTCATGGAGAGTGTGGCTCAGGCCGGTCTTCTTCCTACTGCACCAGCCATCTCTCAGGTTGGGGGAGGGACGCAGACTCCTGCCACCCGCACACCAGAGCAGCTAGATCCTCAGTTTCAGACTCCGGCACCTTAGACAGCCGGAGTAGCTCAGCCGGGTATTGTGGCACCGGCAGTCGAGGGAGCAGCCATGTCAGCAGATGCTCTATGGAGACTAGATCAGTTCACCAAGTTGTTCTCTACTACTTTTAATGGTGCACCATCATAGGATCCCCATGATTATTTGGACAGTTTTCATGAGGTTCTTCGGAACATGGGCATAGTGGAGCCCAATGGAGTTGATTTTTCTACTTTTCATCTTTCGGGTGCCGCCAAGACTTGGTGGAGAGACTATTGCTTGACCAGACCATCTGGGTCTGCACCTTTGACTTGGGCTCAGTTCTCCGAGTTGTTCTTGGGGAAGTTTCTTCTAGTTACTCATAGAGAGGATCTTCGGAGGCAGTTTGAGCGCCCCAGCAGGGATCTATGTATGTCACTCAGTACGAAACCCGATTTATCACTCTAGCCAGGCATGCACTTATGATACTTCCCACTGATCGTGAGAGAATGTGGAGATTTATTGAGGGTTTAGCTCAGCCCATCAGACTTCAGATGGCCAGGGAGTCAGGTACTGATATTTTGTTCCAGGATGCGGCCAATGTGGCCAGGAGGATTAAGATGATTTTGTCACAGGGTGGTGGTAAGGGGCTGACAAGAGGCCCCGTCACTTTGGTAGATTCAGTGGAGCCTCATCTGGAGGCAGAGATTCTTTCAGCAAGGGTCTTCCTCCCAGACCCTATCAGTCGGCACTTCAGGTATCTCACCGTGCACCGCCAGCTCCTATTAGTGCACCACCAGCACCTATCATTGCACCGCCATTTCAGAGTTTTCAGGGTGGTTATTCGGGCCAACAGGATCAGTTCCGAGTCAGCAGCCACAGCAGCAGAGGCCTTGTTATTCTTGTGGTGTTTCAGGGCACATTGCGAGGTATTGACCCAGAGCTTCTGGTAGTTCTTAGTATCAGGGTTCTCATGCCATGTTCCCCGCAGCAGGTGCACCCCCACCCCCTCAGCCAACTAGGGGAGGTGGTCGTGGTGCTAGAGGTGGAGGTCAGACTCATAGAGGTGGAGGGCATGCCATGAGAGGTAGAGGTCAGCCCGTAGCAGGTAGACCCGGAGATGTGCAGGTTGGAGGGGATCAGCCCCGGTGCTATGCTTTTCCTGCCCGACCTGATGCTGAAGCTTCTGATGCAGTTATTATAGGTACGGTTTCAGTTAGCAGCCGAGAGGCTTCGGTGTTATTTGATACGGATTCTACTTTCTCCTATGTGTCTTCATATTTTGCCCCCTATTTGAGCATGCCCCATGATTCCTTGAGTACTTCTGTGTATGTGTCTACCTCGGTGGGTGGTAGATCGAGTCTACCGTTCTTGCTTAGTTGTTATTGGTGGGTTGGAGACTCAAGTAGATCTTTTGCTCCTTGATATGGTAGATTTTGATGTTATATTGGGGATGGATTGGCTATCTCCCTATCATTCTATTCTGGACTGTCATGCCAAGACAGTGACCTTAGCTTTGCCAGGAATACCTTGTTTGGAGTGGAGAGGGACTCCTAGTCATTCCTCTAATAGGATTATCTCTTATATGAAGGCTCAACGCATGGTCGAGAAGGGTTGTTTGGCTTATTTGGCCTATGTTCGTGATCCTAGTGCCGAGGTTCCTTCGATAGAGTTTGTGCACATGGTTCGTGAGTTTCCAGAGGTACTCCCTGTTGACCTGCCAGGTATGCCACCCGACAGGGATATTGATTTTTGTATTGAGGTAGCTCAAGGCACCCAGTCCATTTCTACTCTGTCGTATCGTATGGCTCCGCCAGAGTTGAAGGAATTGAAGGAGCAGCTGCAGGATTTGTTGGATAAAGGTTTCATTAGGCCTAGTGTTTCTCCTTGGGGTTCTCTAGTGCTGTTTGTGAATAAGAAAGATGGCTCGATGAGGATGTGTATTGACTACCGGCAGTTGAATAAGGTTACTATTAAGAATAAGTATCCTCTGCCGAGGATTGATGACTTATTTGACCAGCTTTAGGGTGCTTCAGTGTTTTCCAAGATAGACTTGAGATCTTGTTACCATCAGCTGAGGATTAGGGCGTCTGATGTTCCTAAGACGGCTTTACGCACTCGTTATGGGCATTATGAGTTCTTGGTGATGTCATTTGGGTTGACAAATGCCCCCGCTGCATTCATGGAGTTGATGAACTGAGTGTTCAGGCCTTATTTGGACTTGTTTGTTATTGTTTTCGTTGATGATACATTGATATACTCTCGTAGCCAAGAGGAGCATGAGCAGCACCTTAGAGTCGTCCTCCAGACTCTGAAGGACTGTCAGTTGTATGCCAATTTCTCCAAGTGTGAGTTTTGGTTGAGTTCGGTTGCATTTCTAGGCCATGTGGTTTCATCAAAGGGTATTCAGGTGGATCCCAAGAGGATTTCAGCAGTCAGAGATTGGCCCAGGCCCACTTCAGCTATAGAGATTCGAAGTTTCTTGGGCTTAGTATGGTATTATCGCCGATTTGTGGAGGGATTTTCATCTATCGTAGCCCCGATGACCATGTTGACCCAGAAGAGTGCCAGTTCAGGTGGTCTGATGAGTGTGAGGCGAGATTTCAGGCGCTCAAGACAGCCTTGACCACGGCACCAGTGTTAGTTTTGCCCACAGGTTCAAGACTGTATACCGTGTATTGTGATGATTCACGGGTTGGGCTTGGTGCAGTGTTGATGCAGGATGGCAAAGTTATAGCCTATGCTTCTCGTCAGTTGAAGATTCATGAGAAGAACTATCCAGTTCATGATTTGGAGCTTGCAGCTATTGTTCATGCATTGAAGATTTGGAGGCACTATCTTTACGGGGTGCCATGTGAGGTGTTCACGGACCATAAGAGCTTGCAGTATCTGTTCATACAGATGGAGTTGAACATGAGGCAGAGGAGATGGTTAGAATTGCTGAAGGATTATGATATTACCATTCTTTATCATCCGGGGAAGGCCAATGTGGTGGCCGATGCTTTGAGCCGAAATTCAGTCAGTATGGGCAGTCTAGCTTATTTATCAGTCGGGGAGCGACCTCTTGCGTTGGATGTTCAGGCTTTAGCCAACCGATTTGTGAGATTGGAGGTTTCTAAGACTAGCAGTGTGTTGGCCCATCGTGGCCCGATTTTCATTGCATGATCGTATTCGGGCCAGGCAGTATGATGATCGTTATATATGTACTCTTAGAGATACGGTTCGGCACGGGGGTGCCAAGCAGGTCACAGTGGATGATGAGTGAGTTTTGAGGATGCAGGGCCATATTTGTGTGCCTAATATTGATGGCATTCGTGAGTTGATTCTTCAGGAGGCCCATAGTTTCCGGTATTCCATCCATCCGGGTGCCGTGAAGATGTACCAGGACTTGCGGCAGCACTATTGGTGGCGGAGGATGAAGAATGATATTGTAGCTTATGTAGCTCGGTGCTTGAACTGTCAGCAGGTTAAGTACGAGCACCAGAGACCTGGTGGGTTGATGCAGCAGATTCAGCTTGACGAGTGGAAGTGGGAGCGTATCACCATGGACTTTGTAGTTGGACTCCCACGGACTCATAGGATGTTTGATGCAGTATGAGTCGTTGTGGATAGGCTGACCAAGTCAGCGCACTTCATCCCAGTATCAGTTTCATATTCAGCAGAGAAGTTGGAAAAGATTTATATGAGAAAGATTGTTAGATTGCATGGTGTGCCCATATCCATTATATCAGACAGAGGTACTCAGTTTACCTCCCATTTTTGGAGAGTATTTCAGCGAGAGTTGGGCACACAGATTGATTTTAGCACATCATTTCATCCTCAGACGGACGCACAGTCCAAGCGTACTATTCAAATTTTGGAGGATATGTTGCGGGCTTGTGACATTGATTTTGGTGGTTCATGGGACCAGTTCTTGCCTTTAGCTGAGTTTGCCTACAACAACAGTTATCAGTCGAGCATTCAGATGGCTCCATGTGAGGCGTTGTATGGTAGACGGTGTCGGTCCCCAATCGGATAGTTTGAGCCGGGAGAGGCTAGATTGTTGGGTTCTGAGTTAGTCCAGGATGCCTTGGACAAGGTGAAGATTATTCAGGATAGACTTCGTACAGCCCAGTCCAGGAAAAAGAGTTATGCGGAGCGCAGAGTTCCATGTATCTATGATCCGGAGGTATATTGCGGATCCCTCTCATGTACTTGACTTCACCGGTGTCCAGTTGGACAAGGATTTGACTTATGAGGAGGAGCCGGTAGCCATATTAGCTTGGCAGGTTCGTCAGTTGAGATCGAAGGGTTATCCTTCGGTTCGAGTTCAGTGGAGAGGTCAGCCTGCTGAGGTAGCTACCTGGGAGTCCGAGTCCGATATGAAGAGCCGTTATCCCCACCTTTTCCCCGATTCAGGTACCTTTCTATGTCCGTTCGAGGACGAACGTTTGTTTTAGAGGTGAAGATTGTGATGACCCAAAAGGCCATCCTGTGTAAATTTGACTAAAACTGTGTTCCGAGGCCCCGAAAGTCTCAGTTAATCTCACTTCGATGTGCGTGCGCAGCCCGATCGCGTAGCCGGGAAGCCTTTATATGGAATGCGTTAAGCAGTTGAATTTATGATAATTAATTGAATAAAGTTGACTTTGGTCAATATTTTTGGTAAACGGACCTGGACCCGTGATTTGACATTCCCGGAGGGTCCGTAGGAAAATATGGGACTTGCGCGTATGCCCGGAGTCGAATTCGAGGTCCCAAGTCCGAGAAATGAATTTTTAAAGAAAATTATTTTCTGAAAATAATAAAGACTTTTGAAAATGAATTTTGATGTGAAACCCGTGTTACCGGGCCCGTATTATGGTTCCAGAGCCCGAAACAGGTTCAATTTATATTATATGAGTTATCTGTAAATTTGGTAAGAAACGGACTTGGTTTGACGTGTTTCGGATCAAAAATGGAAAATTTGATAAATTATGAAGTTTGAGAAAATTCTATGGATTTTTGGAGTTTAATTCATTGTTTTTGATGTTATTTTGGTGGTTTAATAACTTGAATAAGTTCGTAGGATGATTTTGAAGTCGTGTGTGTATTTGGTTTTGATCCCCGAGGGCTCAGGATAGTTTCGGGTAGGTTCCGGGGTGCATTAGACTTTAAAATCACTGAGTGGGCAGGTGCAATAACAGGTCTCTGAACCTGGAAGCGCGGACCGCGGTGGTCGAACTTCCGAGAACCTGCAGCAGCTTCGCGGTCGCGGTAGCTTTACCGTGGACCGCGGTGGTGGAACTTCAGAGAACTTGCAATGAGGCCTTCGTGGCCGCGGTCGCCTTACCGCAGTACAGGCCTGGGCAGGGGTATCTATAACTAACGCAATTTTCAGCTATTTTCCACTTTTCAAAAACCCTAAAACGTAAGAGGCGATTTTCTAAACACTTTTGATTATTCAAAAACATTGGTAAGTGACTTCTAACTCAATTTCTTTACTCCTTAGCTTCGTTTTACAAATGTTCATCCTAGAATCTAGGGTTTTCATGGGGAAATTGGGAATTTTGGGAAAAACCTAAGAATATTGAAATTTGCGAATTTAGACCTCAATTTGGAGTCGGATTCCAAAACCCATTATATACCCGGGTTCGGGGGTGAATGGGTAATCAAGATTTGGTCTGAATTTTGGATTTGGACCAAGCGGGCCCGGGGTCGAATTTTTTACTTTTGGGGAAGAACATTAGAAAACGCATTTCCATGCATTAGAATTGACTCATTTAGCATTTATTAATATACTTAAGTAACTTGTGGCTATATACGAGCGTGTTGGTGGTCGAATCAAGAGGTTAAGCGGTAGTTGAGGCTTGAAATTGTGTTCGAGGCATCGAGGTAAGTGTTTAGACTAACTTTAGTGAGGGAATAGGTGTTGAGTCCTACGTGCTACTTGTGTTATCATGTTCAATGTATAGGTGAGGTGACGAGTACCTATGCATTGTTTGTCAAGCATGCCCGTGAGTCTATTTTGGTGAACTTCTTGTTATTACTCTGATATTTATCGTGTTATGAAGTTGTTTTCGTTGAAAGGTTGTTTAATTGCGAAGGATACTTGCTTAAGTAATTGTGATATGATGTATCAGTTGAGGACCCAAATCGTAAAGTTATGTTCTCGTAAGAGATTGGTTATAGATGAGTCCCTTGCCATGTCGTTATTTGTTATTGATTTGGGCGAGGAAGAGTGTAAAGCACGAAGGGTGATGTCGTGCATTCATTCCATTCATTTCATGGTGAGGAAGAGAGTTAAAGCACGAAGGGTGATGTCGTGCCATGATTTACATTTTCTTACAGTTATACATTTCATATGAAGAAGAGAGTAAAAGCACGAAGGGTAATGTCGTGCCATGATTTACATTTTCTTACAGTTATACATTGCATAGTAAGGAAGAGAGTAAAATAACGAACGGTGATGTCGTGCCATGATTTACATTTGCTTACATT
Organism: Nicotiana undulata; assembly: GCA_005239495.1. Classification (NCBI taxonomy): domain Eukaryota; kingdom Viridiplantae; phylum Streptophyta; class Magnoliopsida; order Solanales; family Solanaceae; genus Nicotiana; species Nicotiana undulata. The sequence continues at coordinate 51,811 of ML279457.1, forward strand.
TATACATTGCATAGTGAGAAAGAGAGTAAAAGCACGAAGGGGGATGTCGTGCCATAATTTACATTTGCTTACACTTATACATTGCACAGTGAGGAAGAGAGTAAAAGCACGAAGGGTGATGTCGTGCCATGATTCACTTGCTTTCATTGTACTGCTTCTACTTATACTTGTTGAATTATCATTTCCTGTTGACTTGTTTCTTTAGTACTGTTGTTTTCTCAGTATTTATCTTAATTTCTCCTTTGTTACCCCCATTAATTGTCCCCGCGTTACCATGCTTAAACTTTTAATCCCTTCTCTTTCCATGTTATAAATTGGAATCGTTCAAGTACATTACTGTAGTCGTGTCTAGCCTCGTCACTACTTCGTCGAGGTTAGGCTCAGCACTTAGTCAGTACATGGGGTCGGTTGTACTGATGCTACACCTGCACTTCTTTATGTTGTGCAGATTATGCAGCCGGACCCAGTGGACCATTGTTAGAGAGAGTATCCTTCAGTCCATTTCAGACGACACCGAGGTAGTTCCGCAGGCGTTCGTGGATCTCGGCATCACTGTCTATCTTTCATTCTGTCATCTATGTATTTCCAGACAGATATACCATTTTATTTCAAACTATTGTCTTTAGCTAAATCTTAGACTGGTTCGTGAGATTGTGACTCCATTTCTGGGTTTTGGTACTTAAAGGAATTTCTTCGTTATTGGCTATTGTTATTTAGATTTTATTAAGCTTCCGCATTTTATCACAATTATCTAGTCAGTGATTATTACTTTCACTTGTTAATAAATCAATTCGGTTAATACATTGGCTTGTTTAGCGGGTGCAACGTTAGGCACCATTACGGCCTGAAGGTGGGATTTCGGGTCGTGACATAATCCCTAGTCTCAAACACTCAAATTACACCTCAAAAATACACCAACTAGGTGGAAAATCAATGAGGAAACATCATTATTGAAGAAAACCGAACTCAAGGAGCTTACCTCAGTAATCTCTTAGAAAACCCTCTCAAAAACCTCCAAAGTACGAGCTCAAACTGATGAAAGTGATGAAAAAACTCGAAGTCTCGCTTAAATAGGTTCTGCCCACACATCTCCGCACCTGCGGAACCGCTTTTGTGGTAAATTCTCCACTTTTTTGGAAGCCACTTAAGTCCCCCGGGGCTCGCACCTGCGCTCCAGTTTCCGCACTTGCGGACGTGCTTCTGCGGTCCTTGATTCGCTTCCGCAGAACCAGCCTTCGCCCCATTACTCCGCATTTGCGGAGCCCTTCTCGCATTCGCGGCCTCGCATGTGCGCATTTCCCTATGCACCTTCGTTGACCCCAAGCCAGCCCCAGCTCTGTATCTGTGCAATTCCTACCGCACCTGCAGCTAATGCCCTCGCAGGTGCGATCACACCAGCAACTGACCAAACTTCAACAATTCCTCAACTTCCATTCCAAGTCCGTTAACCAACCAAAATCAACCTGAGGCCCTAGGACCTCAACCAGATATACCAACAAGCTCTAAATCACGATATGAACTTTTCCGAACTCTCAAATCACCTCAAACAATGTCAAAAACACGAATTACGCTCAGATTTAAGCCTAATGAACTTTGAAATTTTCAAATTCTACAAATGACGTTGAAACCGATCAAATCACGTTCGATTGACCTCAAATTTTGCACACAAGTCATAAATGACACCACGTACCTACTCCAGCTTCCGAAAATCTAATTCGACCCCGATATCAAAAAGTCCACTCCTGGTCAAACTTTCAAAAATTCCAACTTTTTCCATTTCAAGCCTAATTCTACTACGGACCTCCAAAGTGCAATCCGGACACGCTCCTAACTCAAGAATCATTCAATGGAGCTAACAGAACCATCAAGATTCAAATCCGAGGTCGTTTACACATAAGTCGACATCCGATCGACTTTTCCAACTTAAGCTTTCAATTAAGAGACTAAGTGTCTCAACTCACTTCGAATTCTCTCCGGACCCGAGCCAACTAACCTGATAAGTCATAAAACAACAGTGAAGTACAAAAATGAGCAAAAAAGGGGGAACGAGGCTACAACTCTCGAAACAACCGGCCGGGTCGTTACAAGTAACTTTGCCAAATTATCTTTAAAATAATTTTGTATTCTTTGATATGTTATATATGACCATAACAAATGAAAAAAAAAGTCTTATTTAGTACTTATGCAATTCATAAGAAAATAACACATGGTATTAATTAAGGGAAAGTTACGCCATATACCTATCTACATGGCTTCTTTGCACCATATATCCTACAGTTAAAAATTCTTAAAATGATTACTTAATATACCTTCTTTATTCAACAGTCACAATTATATAGGATAATATCCCTTAAATATAGCCATAATTAGAGGTAATGAATTGAATATTGCTAATTACCTCCCTCCTATCAAAGCCAATTACTCAAGTTTATCATATTCCTAGAAAATACGTTGCCTTTTACAATACAAACTCTTCAAAGTAAGGAAATGAAATATTCGTTCCATAATAAATAACAGTATTCAATTTAAACCGTAGATATTATTTAGTTTATATATTCAATATACATTTACAATAATATTCTTAAAATAAGAAGCATATTCGTATTTTTTATATTGATAACATTTACTTTATATATTATTTAATTAAAACTTAGAGTATTCAATACATCTATGATAATATTCAATAACTACACAATGATATTCAATTTATATTATATTACTATTTCACGCACATATTCAACTTAGTTTTTGATTTACAACTCAAAAGTATTCTAATGCGTTCCGTAATATTCACTATTAAAGTATCTAATTAAAATCTAATATTACATCAACATTACTAGAATATACTATTAAAGAGTAGTAGTATTCCAAATAATTTCTAACAATATACCAACATTTAATCATAAAAATAGAATAAACTATTAATGCGATATACTATTAAAGTGTGTTGGTTTGAATATTTTATTCTAATATTTTGTTTTGGTTTGAATATTATATTTTAAATTAGAATATTGTGATATGTTTAAATTGAATACTGTATACCAATTTAAAATATTGTGGTATGCTTGATTTGAATATATATTATTTATGAGAATATTGTGGGATGCTTGATTTGAATATTGTACTCCAATTTAAAATATTGTGATATGCTTGGTTTCTAACAATACTGAAAGCTTCTTTCCGCCATTGTTGTCACCAATATTTCATCTTTTTAGACCCGTAACCTTATTTTTTACCATGTCGTATTTTTTCCTACTAACTTTTATGCCATCATCCTTTTTGGATGCTCGAACTTTAGAATTTTGAGATCGTAATTTCCAAAATCTAGCATTATCATCCTCTTCGGAAGCCGATTCATAGATTGCCTGTGGAGTTTCATCCAATAATTTAACTTCTTCCGATTGAATTTCAATAGGAGAAGAAACTTTATCGCCTTTTCCAAGTATTTTTCAGTGCTATAGAAAGCCAATTTTCTCTTCATCCTTTAAATTTTTGCTTGCTATTTGCTTGAGAGGAAAAACTTGAAAGAAGTGATTGTGTGATCAAACAAATAAGAAGGAATAGATGGATACACGTTGCTTACTACAATTTTAAAAAGATATAATATTATCCCAATTAAGTGCTGATTGAGGATATCCTAAAAGAATCTGGGGGAGATAATATAATTCCTTAAAAGGTGGGATATGTTTAATGGGATAATTTTAAATGGAGAAATGATACGCTCAAATTACACTTTAATATAGTGTAAAGCGGTCGAAGTCAAATATAATAACCCAACAAGGTTGGGGTCGAATCCCACAGGGAATAGGCGTGAAACGATTACTTTAATAGTGTGATTCTTAACTCAAATCATATCTCTATTCCGTTAATGTAACAGGGATATGGGGGTTGATTCTGTAATAATTTAATTATGATAGTAACAAAGATGATTAATTAAAGTTGTAATTAATGTGATTAACTAAACCAATGTTGCGTCCCCTTCAATGAAGTGTATGTTAATGGGTATTAATATGATATATTTCTAATGGAAGGTCCTTTAGATATGCACATGATTTCTAAATCACTACCCAATATTTTCCAATAGTTGGATAGTATTTCCTATTTATAATTTTCCCAAATATATAAAAGAGTTGCAATGAAGAGTAATCACTTAATGCCAAATAAAACCCACTTATTCCTAAGTGATTCTATTAAACAAGGTTTAAAGCCTTGAGTCTTTGATATTTACTCTTACCAATTCTAACCCACTTTTCAAGCTAAGAAAGAATTTATGGCACTTGTTAATATTTGCAACCACTCACAATAAATTAAAATGAAGAGTAAACAAATATCCACCAACCATTATACATATATTCAATGTTAAATACTCAAATACATAACACTCATTTAGGGTCCACAACCCTTAGTATTTAAGGCTAGCTACACATACTTAATGACAAAAAGATAATGGTCTTAAATGTCATGAAAACTTACAAAACTCAAGAATCCTTGCTTTAATGCTTCCAAAAGTGAAGAATATTCAAAGGAGGGAATGTAGCTTTTAAACCAGACAAGAATGACCCACAAAACCTAAATAAATCTATTTTTAGTGGGCCAAAAGTCAGGGTCAAAATCGGACAAAAGTGCCTTTTCAGGGCAGCTCTGCGACCGCATTCCTGTCGCAGAACAGGTATGCGGTTCGCATTCTTCACATGGCCATCGCATTCTTAAACCCTAGTTTCCAGCTCCCAATCGCATTGTGTGTTCTGCGGTCCGCATTCTTGATATGCGACCGCAGAATTGCTTCGCATTCTCGAACTGGGCTTCAGGTACTGGACGTTCTGCGGTCACGTATGCGGTTCACAGATGCATTATGCGATCGCATTTTTGCTCTTGAAGTTACCCAATCTTTCTGTGGAGTTCTGCAATCCGCCTTGGCCATCTGTGGTCCGCATACTAGCTATGTGGTCCCTCTTGTGCCATCTGTGATCGCATTCTGCTCTTTCTTCAAAAAATTTAGCTCTTTGTTCTCTTTTCCATATTCTTGAGTGTTTGAGCCTCATGCACTGCAAAACATCAAAATTCTATAAATATAAAAGGTAAATGCTCTTGAAACAAGCTATAATCTAAGCAATTTGATATTAAATGTGCCATAATTCTCCGGGACATCAACACCCCCAACTTAAACTCTTGCTTTTCCTCAAGCAACTAAAATGAATCTATCCTAACCTAGACTTTAACTATAAGACCAGAAGCAACTATGACCAAGGACAGTGTTAAGTGTCAGTACTACAAGCATGCATTTTATTTATTTACCCTTCATGAACAGTCACTGCTATTTACAAGGAACTACTCAACTCGTGAACTTTGAGCCTCGAGCAATTTGACCAAATGTTACTCTCAGCTGAGTGCANCAGAGATTAGAAGGGGTGGCATGCTGGTGCTGTGTCAGGGGGGAGGGGGGGAAGGTTGGCGATGGGGAGTGGTTGGTTTTTGTGGTGAGGAACAGGCGGCGGCAGCTGGGAGGTTTTAGAGAGATGATGAGTTGTTGCTGAAGGTTGGTGGGCGGCAGTGAGGGGTGAAGGTGGAGATTGGATGGCCGGCGACTGGTTTTTTCTGCCCCAGTTTGCACTCGGGAGATTTTTGAGTTGTTAGCAAAACAGTTAATCACTTATGCTACTGATGCCATGATGAGAGTGAAACTAAAGACTCGACTGGTTTCAAATCCAGACTTCCCTTTTTATTCAATTATTATCCTAGGAAAAAATCCATCAGACTAGGTTTTCTTGTCTTAGGAGAAAAGTTCATCAGATTAAGACGTATATCCTAGGAGAAAGTTCATCAGACTAGGTTTTTTTCTTCTTCTTTTTTTGGTATCTTAGAAGAAAGATTCATCAGACTAAGATTTTGATCCTAGGAGAAAGTTCATCATACTAGGTCTTCTATCTTAGGAGAAAGATTCATCAGACTAAGATTTCATTGGGAGGAAAATCCATCATATTAAGATTTTGATCCTAGGAGAAAATTCATCAGACTAGGTCTTCTATCTTAGGAGAAAGATTCATCAGACTAAGATTTCGATCTTAGGAGAAAATTCATCAGACTACTTGAGAGGCATTCCCTTGTTGTATGCTCTCATCAACCTCTTGATTTCCCAGACTAACTGCCTCAGTTTCACTCAATTCAAGCATCATGTTATCTCAGAACGCGTGAATCTTTACTTGTTTACTCAAATGCATCCTTTTATCATATTCAAAACTATGTTTCATTATTCCATGATTATATTGGCTTTCAAGATTTGGCAAAAAAAATTCGCATGCATGTCATGTCACTAGAACTGGCCTGAAGAGAACTATATACAAGAAAAGAACTAGACGAAAACAACAAATAACAAAATTTCATTCGACCAAAGGACGGAAAAGTTTGAACAACACCGAAACAAACCTAGATGACAGACTCAAAGACAAAACACTAACTAACAAGACTCCCAAAGATAAGCAAAAGAGGACAGAAGGGTTTGAATCACCAAAACAAACAACATGAGATCTGGATTACAACCCTGAAATAACCAGATAACAGAAGGAACATCAAAACAAGCTACCAAGATTCCTTCCTAATGAAGAGGGAAGGACTTTTCAATTGCTACGCCTGACATTTAGCCACAAATATTCTCATCAGAATCACCATGGCCTTCTTCAATTTCAATCGGCAAGTTCCCGAGAGGATTCTCATACTCCATGGCACCATGTATCATCCCCACAAAGTGTGCATCATTTTGTGCAGGTGAAGGATTCTGCATGATATTCGGGGTGTCACTATCTTGGATCACAATCAATTTTTCCTGGATCATCCTTTCTATTTCTCTTTTCAAATCCCGACAGCTTTCAACATCGTGCCCCTGGGCATTGGAATGGTATTCACACCTTTTAGAAGGGTCAAAGCTTCTTGAACGTGGGTCCACATGATTTGGAGGAATAGGTGCAATCATGTCATAATTCTTTAATTTCTCAAACAAGCTTGCATAGGACTCTCCTATTGGCGTAAAATTATCTCTTTGCCTTTGTTCGCCTCCATGCCCCTGACCGGCCGGCTGATGGAAATAGACTGACTACCGGAGATATTCGTGTTACTTCGTATGCACTGGTTTGTACACGCATGCGTGAGTTATACCGAATACTCAGTAAATTATAGACCACTTCAAATCTTTGTTTTCGAGAGGGATAATCAACTCCGCAAATACCGATCGAAACTTGAACCCTTGTATAGGTATGCAATTTCAGAAAGCACAACAATTGAAATAGGTAGTCCGTATTGGTATCAGATCTATTCCCATGTTCCGATCTTTCCATTTTTTTGACCCATTTCTTGGGTAAAGTCTTTTCTAGGGTTGTTGGATGGTCGAACATGTTGTCAAGGCAAGAGTGTTTTATGGAGTGTTGGAGCTCGCCATAATGAATGACCCAGCAGTTGGACAGATGACCGGACATTGTACGGATGATAATACTGAGGTGGATTATGAGGAGCTTGTGGATAGGTTTGGGGTTGGGGTCGAAGCTGAGTATATTGGTGGAGCGGACGCGTTGGGCCATATCGTGATCCTGAGACAACAATGGCAACATCATCATGTTCCTTTTGACCCAGCAAGCTTCCTGTGCCATTCTGAATTCCCTGTGTTGTGGCTTTTAAAGCAGAATAACTCATGATGTTACTTGACTTCAGCCCATTTTCTACCATTTATCCCATTTTTATCATATCATTAAAAGGCTTACCAACAGCAGAGATCAAATGCCCAAAGTAAGTATGCTCTTGAGCTTGAAGAAAGTACTCAACCATCTCAGCTTCTTCCATCGATGGATTGACTCAGGCAGCTTGCTCCCTCCAACGGAATCCATATTCTCTAAAGCTTTCACTAGGCTTCTTTTCCACCTTGGTCAGAGATAGGTAATCCGTGACAATGTTTATATTGTACTGAAAATGCCTGGCAAAAGCCTGAGCCATATCGTCCCATGTGTACCACCTGGTGGCGTTCTGGCGGGTGTACCATTCTAAAGTTGCCCAGCTCAGACTCTGGATGAAGTACGCCATCAATAATTCATCTTTCCCCCGGCGCCTCTCATTTTACTGCAATAACCTCTCAGATGAGCTACAGGATCCCCATGTCTGTCATACAAGTCAAACTTGGGCATTTTGAACCCGGCAGGCAGCTGGACATCAGGGAACAAACACAAGTCCTTATAAGCCACACTCACCTGGATTCCTAACCCTTGCATATTTTTCAATGATTGCTCCAGACTCTTTACTTTCCTAAATATCTCCTCTTGCTCAGATTTCTTGGGTAGTTTCTCGGCTTCATCATGAGGCTCAAAGTGAGGAGTGTAGGAGTAAGGATTTGGGATTTTGAAGGCGGGTTCAAGAGCATAGTATTGGGTATCTAGAGCTTGGAATGCGGGCTCACTAGAGGATTGGTGAAGGGTGGCTTGTGGAGGGGGTACAAAAATAAGAGCAGATGTCGAAGCAGGGTATGAGGTTGTTTTGGCTGGTGGGGCATGAAAAGTTTGGGACGAAGTGTCGGGGTAGGAGTGGTTAGGGGTGAAGCCTGGTGCGTGTTGTAGGGAAAAGTCAACGGTATTGGGCATCTGGGCTTGGGACTGTGGTGAAATGGAAGCAGGGTTTTCTGCATAGTTGGTAGAGAATGAAGGTGGAGGGTGTCCCTTAATACAGGCCTGATACATTTCCGCCATCTGATGTTTTAACCTTCGGACCTCCTCTTTCAGTTCTGATTCAACAATTTTCCTTGGCGGGTCAACAACTCCCATGTCCAAGTCTTTGCTAGCCATAGCTACCTTGCTCTTTGACCTTGTGTTGTACGGATGACTCATTAGAATACCACACTCTAACCACCTCATGTTATGATAACAGTGAAAGTACCAAAGAGGAGCAAAACAAAGCCAACATGTTAGCGTTAGGGCATTTATTATATAGAAATATCACATTGCGTGCAATGCACCTAGCAACAATTGATGGTTCTAGAATGACTTTGAGGGTCACAAGGTCATTTGGCATCATCCCAATTTTGTTCATTTCAGTCTTCTCTTTTCTTTCATTTCTAGCACTTCTTGGCTTGCTCTTTTTCCTTCCTCTCTTTTCTTTCTGATTATCACTATTTTCTTCCTCTCACCCCTCATGTCCCACAACTTCATTCTCTTTTTTTTCTTTTTTTTTTCTTTTTTTTTAGGTTTTAATGGTTCGATCGAACCTTATGTAGGTTGCCTACGTATCATGTTCCACATGAATCAAACTAAATGTAGTTCTGAAGAATTGATGGATAAAATAAACTAAAAAAAAAGAATGTTTTTGGATTTTTCATTTACAACCTTTGTTTTGAATACGGAATCAAAAATACAATAACAAAAGACTCGACAAACTCAGTTAGACTATGATAGACTCTAACACCATCTAAAAGACTCAATACTATTGGACATTACTAGAAAGTAAAAGACAACATAAAAAAAGACTCAAAAATATTTAAAATAATAATAATAATCTCCTTAAGCAGCTCCTAAATATTGCGGTCCTGACTGGATGGTCCTGCGGCGTCTGTTGTGCTCAAGCTTCAGTAAGTAGATCCACACTTGTATGAGAAAATTAAGACCAAATAAAGTTAAAGGCCTAGAACACTATGTGCAACAATTACACTTCCTGTTGGACACATGCAAGACATGATTGAAGCTATTTTGGCAAAATGGCTTGCATGGCCAAAAGTTGCTATTAGTGCAAAATCATCAAAGATGCCCTCAAAGACATGGAAAAATTACTTTGCAAAAATGACTCATTTTGTAGAAATGGCATATGTGGCTAAAACAATGGCTAAGCATGCAAATTCAATAGAACAGACCTTCAACAGATAGGACACCTTGTTGTAAAGTTAAAGCTCTAAGACATATGTTCATAAGACACTTTGAAAAAATAGCCCTCTTTTGCACAAATGGCTGATGTGGCAAAAAGTGGCTAAATATGCAAGATTTGGCTACGACCCCTTGAAGCCAAGAACCTAAGACACTAGGAAGACCGAACCCTATGTGGGTTGCCTACGTATCCCGCCCCGAAAGACGAAAATCAGGTATGCGTAGTTCGGGAAGATTGGATACGGGAGAGAAAAGACATAGTTTTTGTCTTCTTTCCTTTTCTTTTTTTTTTTTCTGAAAAATGATGAAACAAGTAAAATCTTTTTGGAATTTCTTTTTCTCTTTTTTTTTTGGAACATGATGGGAAAGTGCAAAAAAAAAATTTGGTCTTTTTCTTGAATGAAAAATAAATAAATAAATAAATAAATTGCGAAAGATAATATAATTGGACCCTACTTGCTTCATTTTTCACACTTAACCCTCTTTTCTTTCTCTTTTACCCTCAACCATCATTGGTCCGCCAAATGACGCCTTCTACCCTCGAAGAATGCAACATGTAGCACATAAAATGCATCAAGATGGTCTTTTATTTTTGGGCACACATGTCCTACACGGACCAAACCCCTGTGTTGAGTCCTTTAAGTCAAATGCACGTGATACAAACAAACGTACCTACTAGGGATCCGGCATGAGGCTATGTTATTCTAGGTTTAATTCCTGGGGTGATTTGTTTTAGACCTGGCTTATCCGAGCGCACAACTCAAGCCGAGGGGGCAACATACCGGTAACCAAAAGGCCATCAGGCTTTGTAACTGATCCGATCCTCGTTCTAAATTAAGGATATGACACTAACAGAAAAGAAGTCACGCTAGCGCGCATTTCCCAGAAGATTTAGAAGACTCCGAGAGAAGAAGGATTTCGTAACAGTTTTATATACAGTTCAAGCAATATCAAAGCGGTAAAAGAGGCACTTAGCACATTAGGCTCAAATCAGACAATCATTCTGAACCCTGAACAAGAGATTCTGGGTTCGATCCCCAGCAGAGTCGCCAGAGCTGTCACACCTCCTTTTTCCCGGAAGGGGGATTAAGAGAGTTTTTCCAATTAAAGTGACGTTGATCGAAACAGGATTATTTATTCAAATTCAAAGTCGCCACTTGGAATAATTTATGGTGTCCCAAGTCACCGGATTAAAATTCCGAATCGAGGAAGAAATGACTCTGTTTAAAGCCTGCGAAAACCATAAGACCGGGTAAGGAATTCTGTTAACCCGGGAGAAGGTGTTAGGCATTCCCGGATTCTGTGGTTTTAGCACGGTCGCTTAACTATTATTAATTTGCCTAATTGTCTGATTCATTTCGTATTTTAAACCTATTTGTGCGTCTTTAACTTTTGGCCGCTTTTAATTATTTAGTACGCATCGCAAATCACGCCGCGTGAAACTAAGGGTGGCAAGTGGGTCGGGCCTGGCCCGGGCCCGCGGGCTTGCAGGCTAAGCGGGCCGGCCCGTGGGGGGCCCGGGCTTGGGGGGCTTTAGGCCCGTGGGGGGCCGG
>ML279459.1:0-53085 GCA_005239495.1 Nicotiana undulata
CCTCTGAAGCAAACCACCTGGTCTTTGGTGCTCATACTTGACCTGCTGGCAGTTGAGACACCGCGCTACATACTCAATAATATCTCTCTTCATCCGTCTCCACCAATACTGCTGTTTCAGATCTTGATACATCTTCGCGGCACCCGGATGAATAGAATACTGCGAGCTGTGAGCCTCTGCTAATATCAACTCTCGAATACCAGCTACATTGGGCACGCAAATGCGGCCCTGCATCCTCATAACTCCATCATCACCAATAGTCACATCTCTGGCATCACCCCGACGAACTCTATCCTGAAGAACTAATAAGTGCCGGTCATCATACTGTCGTGCCTTAATATGATCAAATAAAGAAGATCGGGAAGCCATGCTAGCTACCACCCGTGGAGGGTCTGACAAATCCAATCTCACCAACTGACCTGCTAAAGCTTGAACATCAAGGGCTAAAGGTCGCTCTGCTGCTGCAAGGTAAGCTAGACTTCCCAAGCTCTCATCTCTGCGACTCAAGGCATCGGCCACCACATTGGACTTCCCCGGATGGTACAAAATAGTCAATTCATAGTCCTTGAGAAGCTCCAACCATCTCCTCTACCGCAAATTCAAGTCTTTCTGCCTTAGCAGATACTGCAAGCTACGATGATCGGTGTAAATCTCACACTGTACTCCATACAAATAATGCCGCCAAATCTTTAAAGCAAGAACAATAGCAGCCAACTCAAGATCGTGCACTGGGTAATTCTTCTTGTGCACCTTCAATTGTCTCAACGCGTAGGCAATCACCCTACCTTCCTGCATCAACACCGCTCCCAAGACAACTCTAGAAGCATCACAATAAACCGTGTAAGAACCCGAACCAGTAGGCAACACTAATACCGGAGTTGTGGTCAATGCTGACTTGAGCTTCTGAAAGATCTCCTCACATTCATCGGACCATCTGAATAGAACACCCTTCTGTGTCAATTTGGTCAGAGGTGAAGCAATAGAAGAAAATCCTTCCACAAAGCGACGGTAGTAACCCGCCAGACCAAGGAAACTCTGAATCTCTATAGCTGAAGACGGTCTAGGCCAACTCTGCACCGCCTCAATCTTTTTCGGATCAACTTGAATACCTTCACTAGACACCACATGCCCCAAGAAAGCCACTAAACCAAGCTAAAACTCACACTTGGAGAATTTTGCATAAAGTTTCTCCTCCCTCAATCTCTGCAACATGATTCTCAAGTGCTGAGCATGATCTTCCTGGATACGAGAGTAAACCAGGATGTCATCAATGAATACAATAACGAAAGTATCAAGATAGGGCTGAAACACGTTGTTCATCAATTGCATGAACGCTGCTGGGGCATTGGTCTGCCCAATGACATAACCAGAAACTCATAATGACCGTATCTGGTCCTGAAAGTCGTCTTCGGAATATCAGAATCCCGAATCTTCAACTGATGATACCCCGACCTCAAGTCAATCTTGGAGAATACCTTATCTCCCTGAAGCTAATCAAATAAGTCATCAATACGAGGCAACAGATGACGATTCTTCACTGTAGCCTTATTCAACTGTCTATAGTCAATACACATGCGCATCGAACCGTCCTTATTTTTCACAAACAACATCGGCTCACCCCAAGACGATACACTAGGCCGAATGAACCCCTTATCTAAGAGTTCTTGAAGTTGCTCTTTTAATTCTTTCAACTCTGTCGGTGCCATGCGATATGGTGGAATAGAGATAGGATGAGTATCTGGCACCAGGTCAATACCAAAATCAATATCCCTGTCAGGTGGCATGCCTGGAAGGTCTGTAGGAAATACGTTCGGAAAATCGCGGACTACAGGAACAGAATCAACAGATGGGGTCTCACTACTAACATCCCTCACAAAAGCAAGATAGAACTCACACGCTTTTTCGACCATACGCTGAGCCTTTAAATAAGAAATCACTCTGATAGGCACATGCTCTACAGACCCCCTCCACTCAACTCTCGGAACTCCGGGCATAGCAAAGGTAACGGTCTTAGCGTGACAATCAAGAATAGCATGACATGGGGATAACCAATCCATGCCCAGAATTACATCAAAATCGATCATACTGAGTAACATCAGGTCCACTCGGGTCTCCAGACCCCCAATAGGTATAAGACACGACTGATACACACTGTCCACAACAATAGTATCACCCACCGGAGTCGAAACATGAACAAAAGTAACTAGAGACTCACTAGGCATATTCATAAAATGAGCAAAATAGGATGAGACATAGAGTGCGTGGAACCAGGGTCAAATAAAGGCAAAGCATCACTGTGACAAACTGAGATAGTACCTGTAATCACCGCATCGGAAGCCATAGCATCAGGCCTAGCCAGAAGTGCATAAATACGTGGTTGGCCTCCACCTGCTCGACCTCCTCCTTTAGGACGGCCTCTATCTGCCTGACCACCACCCCTAGCGGCCTGGGTAGGTGGTGAAATAACTGGGGCTGAAGCTGAGGGTTGAACCCTCTGCTGAGCTGAACTACTAGGACGACGGGGACACTGCCTCCACTCGTGTCCGAACTCTCCACACTCATAACAATTACCTGGAGCTGGAGATGAAAATTGACGAAAACCACTGCCACCATGATAACCACCAAACGAACCATGCATAGAAGAACCATGATAAGATAATGCTCGGGCAGAGCTTTGAGCTAGAAGGGCACTAAAAGATGAACGTCTCTGATGAGAATTGCGAGGACCCTGCCCCGACGACACACAACTGTAAGCTGGGCGAACTGACTGTGGAGGTATAAATGAACGACCTCTGTTAGGCTGAAATTGCCCTCTAGGAGGGGCACCACTGAAATTACCTGATCCCCGAGGCCTCTTGACCTCTCTTTCCTCACTATCCTGCCTACGAACCGACTCAATATCCCGAGCAATATCAATAACCTGTTCAAATGTGACTCCAGACACCCTCTCTCTGGTCATCAAGATCCGAAGCTGATAAGTAAGACCATCTACGAACCTCCTAATCATCTCCCTGTCAGTAGGGACAATCTCAGAAGCATGTCTAGCCAACTCAGACCTCATCTCGTACTGGGTGACTGATAATTCTCCCTAGCGCAGCTGCTCAAACTGCCTACGATGCTCCTCTTTGTGGGACTGAGGAACATATTTCTTCAAAACGATCGAGGAGAACTGCTGCCAGGTGAAAGGTGCTGAATCGACCGGCCTACGCCTCTTGAATGATTCCCACCAAGTAAAAGCAGCACCCGCAAACTGAAATGTAACAAACGATACCCCACTGGTCTCCAAAATACCTGCAGTACGTAGTATCCTCTGGCATTTATCAAGAAAACTTTGGGCGTCCTCACCATCTGTGCCACTGAAGGTCGGAGGCTTAAGTCTGCTGAACCTCTCCAACCTACGTTGCTCATCCTCAAGCATAGCAGCGACCACAAAATCTTGAGCTGGAGCAACCAGCTGAACTGGGGCTGCTCCTGGTGCCTGAATACCCCGTAAAACCTGCTCAGGTGTCCGGGCAGCTGGAGTCTGATTGCCTCCCCTGGTCTGAGTTGTATTGGCAGTAGTGGACATAGCAACTGCCTGAGCTAAACTGGAACACGCCGTCAATATCTGAGCCAGGGTCTCCTGAAGACCCTAAATAACAATAGGCATTGCCGGTGCCTGAGCCTGTTCCGCTGGAGCTCCATCGACTGGAACCTGATCCTGAACGATAGGGGGATCCTACGGTACTACCCCGGCTGCTGCCTGGGCTGGTCCCCTACCTCTACCACGGCCTCGACCCCTTGTGGGTCTGGCTGGTGCCTGGTCACCCTGATCGGTATTACGTGTCCTCACCATCTGTGAGAGAATGAAACAACGTAAATTTAGATTTCAAGAATCAATAGATTGGCACGAAAGAGTTCAAGAAAATAGAGATGTTTCCTAAAAGTTCTGCAGCCCCTCGAAGATAAGTACAGACGTCTCCGTACCGATCCCCAAGACTCTACTAAACCTGCTCATGACCGTTGAGTCCTATGTAACCTAGTGCTCTGATACCAACTTGTCACGACCCAAATCCTAACCGGCCGTGATGGCGCCTATCGTGGAACTAGGCTAACCAACCATCATATTACTACGCTTTTGTTCAATTATAACAGTTCACAATATAACAATAAACAACACTCATAATAAAGAAATAGGTTATATAAGTCTAATGCCCCCAACCATGAACTAAACAACTCTAAACAACCTCCCAAAGCTGGAGTCAATAGTCATGAGTATCTAATAATAAATAAATCTAACTCTGCTAAAACTATAATATATGTCTCTGAATCAAATACTAAAGCTAAATAGGGAAGGGAAATTGAGAAGTTGTGGACGCTAGGCAGCTACCTCGAAATCCCGTGAAATGCTGATATCGAATCTGCGTCAGCTACTGCTGCGAACTAGTACCTGGATCTGTGCACAAAGGCACAGAGAGTCCTTATGAGTACGCCAACTCAGTAGTAATGAAAATAAATCACAGTCTGGGTAATATAAACACACAGAACATATACACAATTCCACAAACCAGTAAAACACCAAATCACCATGTAGTATTCATCATAAGTTCGAAATCAGTTTCCAGAAATCCCTTGAAAACAAGTTCAATATCAGTATATCTCAATAAACCTTTCAGTAAAACCAGTTTGAAAACGAAGTAAATCATAGTTTGAAAACTCAGTAAAAATCATCATAAACTGCCCCTCCGGCCATAATCATTTCTCGCAACAATTTCTTTCAGTATCAGCCCATCAGGCAACCTCACAATCACTCTGCCCATCAGGCAACCTCACAATCACTCTGCCCATCAGGCAACATCACAATCACTCTGCCCATCAGGAAACCTCACAATCACTCTGCCCATCAGGCATCCTCACCATCACTCATCATAAGCCCCGCGGGCATTGCTCAATCGGTATCGGCGCTTACTGGGGGGGGTGTATTACATACTCCGGAGAGGCTCCTACAACCCAAGCGCTATAATAAACCACATCATGGCATAAATCACACACAATATAGGCCCGCAGCCTCACTCATATCATATCATCCTCACAATATAGGCCAGCAACCTCACTCATATCATAAAATCCTCATAATATAGGCCCGCAGCCTCACTCATATCATAACATCCTCACAATATATTCCAGTTGTCTAACTCAGTCAGACACTCTCAATTTGCCCTTCAGGCCATAATATACCGGGTTCTCGACTCAAAAATATTATTTCATTTTCAAGAAGTAGTATAAAAATACTCTGAGTGTCAAAACAATTTCACAGAAAAGACCGAGTGAAAAATCATAACATATCAGTGAGGAAAATAGTAAGAATATCCCCCAAGGGGTAAACAGATCGGCACTAGACCCCAAACATGGCTTACAACCCAAATCATATCAAGTATATATAGTACTATTAGAAATAAGCTTTAAAAGCCGTTTCACAACTCAATAGTCGCCTAAGTAAGGAATATATTTCCAAAGTTTCAACCTTTGTATTTCAAAACCCGTGAAATGGTGCATAGTCCGGGGTTTCATACCCTCAGGACAGGATTTAAAGACATTACATACCTCAAAACTAGCCCGAACACTATTCCGCAACACGCTTGCCTCTCGAATCAACCTCCGAAGGTTCCAAATCTACCAAGTTCATATTTTTATCATCAATATGTGCTCAAGGAATAAATTTCAATTGAAAAATATCGAATTTAGCTCAAAAATCCGAATTCGGTCCAAACCCGACCCCCGAGCCCGCGTCCCGAAACTCAAAATTTTTATACAAAAGTGTTCTTCATCCTCTCAAGAGTCTGTACATATAAAGAACACCGAGTTCGTTTGACCCCTCAAATCGACCCTTGAAGGTCTCATAATCTCAAGCCCTAAACCCCAATTTTTCTACTGATTTTCCATGAATTTACATTGGCTTTATGCTCTATAATCACCCATAATCGAGTTTTAATGACTAGAACACTTACCTCTATGAAGAACAAGAATTTCCCTCTTCAAAATCGCCCCCAGGAGATCTTTTCCATACAACAATGGTGTAAAAAGGGGTTTAAGTCGCGGAGGGTTTATTTTATATTTCTAAACAGTGGTTTAGCGCCTGCGGCCACTTTAGCGCACCTGCGGAGAATCCCCAAAACCCCACCCTCCGCACCTGCGCTTGTCCTTCTGCATCTGCGGCTTCACAGGTGCGGAAAATACCTCGCACCTGCGGAATTCCCTCATCTCGCCCAACTCCGCACCTGCGTGCATTTTGCTGCTCCTTCGGCCCCGCACATGCGGTCAAACATCCGCAGGTGCGGAAATCACAGAAGAAAAGCATCAGCATTTGTTTGCTGCAAGTTCCTAATTCTGAACTTCCCGTTATTCATCGGAAATCCATCCCGAGCCCCTCGGGACCTCAACCAATTATATCAACACGTCATAAATAATCATTTAAACTTAGTTGCACCCTCAAAACAACAAAACTAACATCAAAATACCAAATTCGCATCGGATTCAAGCCTAAGAACTTCAAAAATTCTAAAATCCACCAATGACGCCGAAACTATCCAAAACAACTCTGATTGACCTGAAATTTTGCAGACACATCCAAAATGGCATTACCAACCTGTTCCAACTGTCGGAATTCCATTCCGACCCCGATAGCCTATTTACCACTACCGACCGGAATCGCCAAAAACTAACTTTCACCAATTCAAACCTAATTCTACACCAGACATCACAAAATTATTCCAGACACACTCCTAAGTCCCAAATCACTTAACGACGCTATCTGAGCCATAAAATTCGCATTCTGAGGTTGTTGACCAATAAGTCAACTCTCAGTTAACTTTTCTCACTTCAAGGCTAGTTTTAAAGACTGAATGACTAAACTCTCACTACGACCATTCTGATTCCAAGCCTATCAACTCTGATACATCAAATACAGTATAACCAATCTATAACAAGTCAATAACAACAATTATAATGCAGGTTTTACGTAACGACAGAGTGGGTCGTTACAGTTTCACCATTTTCAACTATTATATGCCATGTTTAATGGACTTAAGATGGAGTGTCAAAGTGAGGACAAGTTTAATGGTTTGCCATGTTTCCCTTTGAATTCAATAGAATACAATAAGCCAAATACATCGGCAAACCATTAAACTTGTCCTCACTTTGACACTCCATCTTAAGTCCATTCCATTTGAACACTCCAACCACACCTCGAATGTGTCATTTAAACACAAAATTCATAAGCAGCCAAATATAAGCAATGCATGTAATTCACTCGCCACAGTAACGAATAAAAAAGAGACACATAGATTTAACTTGAATTAATTAATTAAAAAAAAGCTATTTTCGGCTATTGTCATCTTCCCCAACTAGCCGCTAAAGAAAATCATTGTCATCTTCCCCACTATCACTCATCGCCGGAAAACCCATTTTCAACCATTTCTTTCCAGCTCAATTCTGGGCCAAATCAAGAAATTCCAAACCCACATTATATAAGAAAAGTAAGCAAGGAGAAAATCTAGAGAAAAGCATATATGTATACACAGAGCACCAAAAATTAGCAGATCTGGGACGGAAAAACAAGAAAAACGAGCTGAAAAACAAAAACGGGAAAGGGGATCGGTGTCTTCTTCGGCCGGTCGACGAACTCACTTCCGCCGGCAGTGAGCTTTGCTCTCTCTTTTCTCCAAATCTCTAACCGCGAAAACATATAGAGGAAAAACCACAGGTACACTTCTTGGATTTTCAGATCTGGGAAGGAAGATTTTGATGAGGATATGGCTTTGAAGCTCCGGCGTCGACCTCTAATTCAAAGTGGTGCCCTTTTCCAGCGACCTCGTTGAGGACGGTGCCTTTGATTCACTGGAGAGAAATAAGGAGACGAGGATCCTAAACATATTATCGTTGCTTGTCGCCTCTTTGGACCTGGTCGGAGTTCTGACTTTTCTGGCGATCTCATTCGTGTTCTGCTTGCTGATCTCTCACACTCGTAAAGCTAGTGTATTACACGCACTATGCCACATCACCAAATTGTGTCTAAATGACACGGTAAAGACCTAGTAAAAATATTCAAATGGAACGGACTTAAAATAGAGTGTCAAAGTGAAAAGTGAGGACAAGTTTAATGACCTGCGATGTATTAGGCCAATACAATACTCAGAGCTTTTCTCTCCTTTGTGTTTTTGAAGAATTAACCTAAATAGCCGCTCACCCAATAACTTAAACCGTTGGAGGTTCGTGCCTATTGGAGTATCTTATCATCCAATTGACGAGGTTTATTTATCTCAAATTGTCATCATTCTCCGCTATGGAGATTCAAATTTTTTACCCACAGAGCTTCAAGCTAAAAAGTGAGATTACAAGCATCAAAGCTATTGAAATCATCGAATGACTATCACCTACATACATCAAATAATCAGTAGAACTATTAATCACGTACCCCATTGCAGATTAACACTTGAGAAATCTCAACAAAAGTTTAATCCACAACATATTTATTAGTCCACGGACAAAAAGCATTATTTATTCTGTTTCGCATTCAACTATACTTGATATTACAACATCGAAAGTTGCAGCACATTTCACCATGAAGTGCTAGTCAATAGGGATGAGAAGCAGATGAAATACTCGGGCATATGCTCAAAATGACAACCCGGGAGCACCAACCCTATCGCGAGGAATCAGCCGCAGTTCAGAGCCATGTTTAAGAAAGACATTACCTGAAAAGCAATTTGAGTTGATGTAAAATTAGACACCAGATGATCAAATTGGATAATACATAAATCAACCGTCTTGGTTAATGCAGCTAAGGAAACGGAATTTAAGGCGCCGTTTGGCCATGAGTATTGCGCCAAAATAAATATAGGATTTATTTGGCAAACTCATGTTTGGTCATAAATTTTATCCATATTTTGGCAAAATCCCAAATCTTAAACTTCAAGTCCCAAAATCACCCCAATAACTGATTTTGGGCCAAAATCCCAAAACTCGGGAATTTTATACATGTTTTTCCAAAATAAACTTGGGAAATATGTTTTGAAAACGTATGTCCAAAGACATTTTCATTTTCAAACCAAAATTCACACAAATCAGATTTTTCAAAACAAATTTGGGAATCTATGACCAAACGCTAGCTAAGAAGTTTCAATGTACAAGTACATGAAATTGTAATTATAAGTAATATGCGCTGTACTGTTAGAAACAGGTACGCAATTGAGGCATCCAAGAAGCAAATGGCAACCTTGGTCTGAAACACAAGGACATAGGCCATCTAGAAGCTAATTAATTGGTAACCAGGCAAGATGACAGGTTGGAAGTCAAGAGTTTTTTCTTCACTAATAGTCAATTAGATTGTTACCAATTAGCAATAACTCCTAAGACTTGTTGTCCAGGTTCTGACTTTAGGGACAACCAGATTACAATTTACACATACAGTAGTAGAGACAAATCCAAAAGAGGGGAAAAGCAAAGCTAAATAGATGCTATTAAGTATTAAGTAAATGCAAACATAAAACATGACCAGACTCGGATAAAAATTACAGTAAACAACTCAGGCATTAAACAACATTTGCTTCAATTTCAGATTCTCTTGCATTTGTAATATGGGATAATACATGATTACCCCATTAGGGTTGTACCAAATTGTCAGTTGCACCCCTTAAAAATACGGGTGTCCTATGACCCCCTGAAATTGCTTAAAGTGAAATAATGTTCTCCTTAAAAATACGGGTGTCTTATGACCCCCTGAAATTGCTTAAAGTGAAATAATGTTCTCCTTATATGACTAGTACCAGTTTCAAAAAAATTAGTGGACAACACGCACCAATCATATTTTGCCACGTAATTTCTTCTCTTATACTGGTTTTTTCTTTTGTTATTTATAATTTTCATTTTATTCTTTTTCCTTTTCTTTATTTTTTCTTTTCTTTTTTGTTTTCATCTTCTCCAACACCCATGGCTGCCGGAAAACCAAATTCGGCACTTATTTTGCTAAGACCACACAAAAGAAAAATTGTCATTTTGTTCAACAAAAGTCTGATCTCCATTTTTCCGGCAAACTCCTAGTCGGAACTTTTCTTGGTCGTCATCTTCTTCATTTTCGGCATCAAAATCATCACGAGAATGTTGAAGTACTCATCAGGGGTACAGAACTGCTAAGACACAAAAGAAAAGTTAAGTCATTTTGTTCAACAAAGGTCCGATCTCCATTTTTTCTGGCGAACTCCTAGTCGGAACTTTTCTGGGTTGTCATCTTCTTCGTTTTCATCATCAAAATCATCACGAGAATGTTAAAGTACTCATCGTCACTGCTAATATCATCACTGCTAATCTCAACCGTTGCCGTCTCTTTTCTCCGACCACCGCCGGCACTTCCGTCGTCAACCTCCTCCATCTCCTCGTTTCCATCCGTTCCATCCCAAACTTTTGATTCATTTATTTGTTTAGCCAGAACACAAAGGTTCTTCGCATTTCCTCAAGACATTGATTAGATAGACTATCACTGTGGAGGAAGATAAGTCGCTTAACATTTTCCAACTGGGAATTTTATGGGAGTAGATTTAGCTAGCTGTTTGTCCAGCAAAGTTTCAAAACTTTGCTGAAAGAAACCTGATCAAAGCTAGCTGTATTTTGACGGTATGAAAATTGAGAAAGAAGGGAAGGAAAAATCATAATTAATTATATCCAATTAAAAAAATGACAGGTGTTCACATTAGTCAAACCTAACGTATATTTTTTGCCTCCCACGTCCCTCCTAGAGAGTGAGCTCACTTTCTATGCCAGTTGGGCCACGAAGGTGTATTATAATTCACTAAAAGGTTATTAAGGGGGGTCATAGGACACCCGTATTTTTAAGGGGTGCAACTGACACTTTGGTACAACCCCAATGGGGTAATTATGTATTATCCCTTGTAATATTCTGAAAAATTCCTATGCTCAATATCAGAATAATTAGTGCTGGCAAAATGAGCCCATATTTTGCTAATCCGCCCATATTTTAATGGGTTGGGTGAGTGATATTTAAGTTGGGTAAAATTTGGTCTTTAACCCATATTCAACCCGTAGAAACATGGGTAACATATGGGTAAAATATGGGTTAGACTAGTGGGTTATCTTCCAACTTTTTCATATTTGTTTAGCTTAGCATTTTCCTTATGAACTCATTTTCCTCTAATTGAAGGAAATTATTTTACTTATCAAGAGAAAGAAAAATATTTTTCAAAATTCTTTTTCAATCTAACCCACCATATGCCTTATCCCCACCAACCCACCCCCACCCCAAACCACCCTAGCCCACCCACTCCTACACCCACTACTACCATCCCAACCCCGCCCAACTCAATAGAAATATTATTAAGGATGTGTTTGGTATAAGGGAAAATGTTTTCCAAGAAAATATTTTCTTCAAAAACAAGTAGTAATCTTATTCATTTTCTGGTGTTTGGTACGCAAATCAAGGAAAATATTTTATCAAGAGTATTCATAAATAATTTTGATACAATAAACATGAAGCCATAAACTTCGAACCAACAACATTCCGAACCCACAAATTTCACAAACTTCTGAACCGCAAAACTTTCAAAACCGCAAAATTTCGAACCCGTAAATTTTATAATTTCTAAACCAGTAAACTTCTAAACACATAAATCTCTGAACTCATAACTTTGGAACTTGTAAAATTTTGAACATGTAAATTGAAAGATGAAAAAAGTAAAACTGAAAATATATTTAAAAAAATATATTTTATTCCCGGGGGGTGTGGGGGGGAGGTGGGGGTGGATGGGGTGCAAAAAAAAAAAANTAAAAAAAAAAAAAAAAAAAAAAAAAAAAAAAATTGCGGGAGTGGGGGTAGGTGTAGGGATGAAAAAAAAAACAGAAATTTTAAAATTACAAAAAAAAGTAAAAATAATTTTTTTCTTTTGCAAGGTGGGTTGGGTGGGGTGGGGTGGGAGTGGGGGTGGGAGTGGGGTGGGTGGTGACGAAAAAAAAATCTTTTTGGAGAGTGAGTACGGGCTAGGGTTAGGTGGGTGAGTATGGGATGGGTTGGTGAGGGTAAGGAATAGGGTGGGGAAAGTTGAGAAGAGTTCTAGAAAATGTTTTCCCTTCTCTTGATAGGGAAAACATTTTCCTCCAATTGGAGGAAAATGAGTTGATGAGAAAAATGTTTTCCAAAACCTTAAAGTCAACCAAACATGGGAAAATTGGAAAATATTTTCCGGAAAAAAAAATACAACCCGTATAAATTGCATTAGAAAAAAATACACTTGTATAATATGGGTTAACCATTTTCAACCCGCTCATTTGACACCCAATCTGTATTTTTACCCGCTGAAATATGGGTGGGTTGAGACCCAACCCATTTTTGCTCAACCCATTTTAACCCTCCTAAATCCAACCCAACCCGCCCATTTGCCACCACTAGGTATAATAAATAGATTAGCCTCAGAGAATATACACAGCATTTTTGTCCGCACTTCACAACCTTTGGAAGTGTCAGGCATGACTGGTTATCCTAAGAGTATTGTTGCTTTTTAGTTGGCAAAGAGTGGCATATCCCTACCTATATTCCCAAAATGAAAAATAACATTTTGGAGGTGTAGAAGCAAGGCGTGGAGAGCTTAGATGGCAGGAAGGACTAGAAATAGAAAGGTCCGAATTCTGAAAGTTTTTAAAGAAAAGGTGCTGGATAAAAAATTGACTTGATGGGAAAAAAATTGGAGGATTAAAGAACTGAGAACGGATACCAAATGTCCTCCAAATTCTTGCAAGACCTGAGCACTAGGAAGCTTAGCACATAAAACGAGGGAGAAAGGTCTTTTTTTGTTTTCTTTATAAGAGGAGAAAGAAAAATCTTTTCCACCGAATTAGGCACAAAAAGATATTTTTCCCCCATCTATACATTGTGGAATTAAAAGGGTCAAACTTCCCAAATGGATCAAGGTATCATCAATCTTTTTCTTCTTTGTTTTTTTATAATCATGGTGTCCGGGCCAGCTTACGCGCACCTGACTAGTTCCAGGGGATACCTGATTACCTGTCACCTCTCACCAGAAATAGGTACTACGTAATCCACCAAGACTTGGATAGATGGGAAGAAATCACCTATTATTTTTTTGCCTCTACTAGGATTTGAACCTGAGCCCTCATGGTTCTCGTCCACTACACAACACCCTTAGGTCTCTTGCAAATGAATGATGGAACCCCTTGGTAAATGTTACAAAAAGAACGGGAAAAAAAACAGATACCACACATCCATCGGAAAGCTCAAAACCAGAACGGTTAGTAAGAACTTGAAGGAACAAGAACTATGGCAGGTGAATTAGAAAGTTATTTGAATTGACTCTATTGATTCTTGACTACTTACTATACTTTGTCACTCCCTCAACTCTCCGAAAGACTACTTCGTAACAATTCGTTTATTTACATGCGCCTTTTTTTTATACAAGAAATCTCCGAGGGCAAGTGTGAGCAGTTCAAAACTCAGTGAATAAGGTGCCCGCCCTTCTGCCCTTCTCTACTTAAATACCAGAGTATTATCTCCGACAAGGTTCGGACCCATGAGCCTACCAACCATGAATTGCGCCCTTACCACTAGACCAAATTCATGAGGGCAAAGAAACTTCGTAACAACTAAGTTGTAACAACGTTTCTATTGCTCCCTTAAAATATTTCTATTGGAGGCATCACACCATAAAATATTTCTAGTGAAGGCATCACACCATCTCTTCTCGTCATACACCTTGGTTTTTATCAAAGAGCTCAAAGATATTCTCTTTAAGCGATCCACAAGTCCTCTAAAATTACGTGACATTTTGTAATGCACTAAATTTCACTTATTATGTTAGGGAAAATGTTATTCAATAAATTCCAATTCACAGATTGTTTATCATCCATACAGCAAATAAACCATCATATAAGATAGAGAAAGTAACTCCAAAATATTCATGTTAAAGTGTAAAATTACCAGCACTTTGTTGTGGATTAATCCCCACTCCATCTGCAAAATAAGATAAAAAGAGAAGAAAAATAGAGTAAAAAACATAGGCTTAAATTTAGTAAAAGTGCATTACTTTTCTTATAATACTAGCAAAAAGTGAGAAATAAATTCTAAACTAGTTTTGCTCCCTAGTTCTCAGAACAGAATAACATAGAAAATAATAATAATACTCCATCCATTCCAGTTTATGTGAACCTATTTCTTTTTTGGTCCGTTCCAAACAGAATGACCCATTTCTAAATTTGGAAACAATTTTGGTTAAGCTTACAATTCTACCCTTAATGAAAAGCTTTTGTAACCACACAAATACACTGGATCCCTTTTTGAATTGTTTAGGACCACAAATTCCAAGAGTCGTTCATTTTTTCTTAATTTTCGTGCCCAATCAAACATGTTCACATAAATTGGAATGGAGGAGGGAGTAATACTTTTTCTTTAACATTGGTGGTGTCCAAAGCAAGCTACCTCCCATCAACACATGTACTGGATAACTCTATCCGGCAAGAGTTAGACAGATGAAAAAGATAATAGTGTATTTCTCTCCACTGAGATTTAAACCTCAGACCTAATAATTCTCTGCCCACTTCATTGACCACTAGGCTACACCTAGCTGAGATGCTATTCACCTCACAGGGTATAAGGAAGAAATATTTATCTTCTCAATCTATAATCAATTTTCTCAAATAAGAGCCATATATTTTTTTCACTGAGGTGAATTACAGTACCAGGCCCCTAGTGTTAGATAATCCTTAATTATAGAGTATAGAAATATCAGGGAGCCAAACAAGCATTTATGATATCGAGGATTCTTACAGTAGACCCCAACTAGCTTTTGAGGCGTAGTAGTTGTTGTTGCCGTGAATAAAAGCATCAGATTATAAAAGGTTCTTTGTAAAACTATCTAATGTTGAATCATTAGAGAAGTTTACCATTAGTGATAATGGCGCTAGTTTGTGGAGGAACTTTGAATTCCTCGGCAGCAAATTTGAGTACAGCTGTAAATGGAGCAGCTTCTGGAACGCTAAAACTGAAAAATGTAAAACAATAAGGTGAAAAAAGAACAAAGAGAAAAGAGAAATTCAGAAATCAGAAATCAAAATAATACAGACACTTTGAAGGGCAATTTGGGATCCGATGTAAGAGTGACTTTGAAGGAAACTTTTCCTCCACCACCGCCGCTCGCCATTTTTCTCTCGGATTGCGACGGAGAAAGCGTAATGGGGTAGGAGAATGGGGAAGTCTATTGGCGTAGAGAATAAGCAAGTCCAGCACAGCGTACCACGTTGCTCTTCTGTGTCTAACAAGGAAAACGGTATTAGTTTGACACTTTTTTACTTATCAATCCGTTATACTTTTGGGCCATTTAGGCCCAATATTATAAAACTGTTACAAAAATATCCCTCTCCCGTTAGGCCTTTACAGCATAGCAACACCATCTTCCTTGGCATGACATTTTGGTGAGATGGATACCAACCCATTTTAACCCCTTTTTCATTTTTTTTCTTTCAGGCCCTTCCCACCGAACCAGCCACCAGCCACCTCCTTCGTCACCACACAAGGGGGTCATTTGCATTTATACTCGCTTTTTGTGTCACGTTTTAATTTGTGTCTGTTTTATAAAAAAAATTACAAGTGTATCCGCTTTTTCGCATAACTTCAGCATACGGGACTGAAGTAGCAAAGGCAATCACGTAAAACTTCAGCATTCTAGTAGACGGGCCTGAAGTAGCAAGTGTGCTGAACCAAGTGTGCTGAAGTTTTTGTTTTTGTAACTGGCGAACTTCAGCTCTGGAGCTGAAATTTTTGTTTTGTAACTGGCGAACTTCAACTCTAGAGTTGAAGTTTTTGTTTTGTAACTGGCGAACTTCAGCTCTAGAGCTGTAGTTTTTGTTTTGGTAACTGGCGAACTTCAGCTCTAGAGCTGAAGTTTTTGTTTTTGTAACTGGCGAACTTCAGCTCTAGAGCTGAAATTTTTGTTTTTGTAACTGGCGATTTGTTTTGTAACTAGCGAACTTCAGTTGTAGAACTTTCTAACAACTCAAATTCTCGTGCTTCTTCTTCTTCTTCTACTTCTACCGGTCCTACCGCTTCTTCCCTAAATTGCAACTCAACTGCCATCCTTCAGGTTTGAAAAATATATCACTTCTTTCTCAATTTTGCATTGGTTAATTTCTATAGTTTCCCTTTTATTTATGTACAATTTGGAAAATGCATTATTTATAATTTATTTTTAAATAATCTGATAAACATATTTATGGCAATCATCCCATAAACTGAAGTTCCATAGCAGCACCAACAGCAGCAGAAGAAAGAAGAAGAAGAAGAAGAAGAAGAAGAAGAAGAAGAAGAAGAAGGAGGAGGAGGGGGAGGAGGAGGAGGAGGAGAAAGGGGGCTGAAGTTATTTAAAAAGTGAGTACAAGTTAAAATTTAAAAAAATGGGTATAGGTTAAATGGGGGCAACCAAATAGGGCGCCCCGTGCAATTTTTACGTATTTCTCCACCATCAGCTTATCACCATTTTTGTACTTCAAACCATGATTCTTTCATTTGTTTCTCTATGTTTTCTACTCACCACCTCCATTAACAATCACCTTCAGCACAATCTTTTTTATCCCCCAGTTAAAATTTTATTAAATTTAAATTCATAAAAAATTTAAATATTACTATACATCAAATATATATTAGTCAAATCAAATATTTTGCGCTAGCATAATTGGGTTATTTATTTAAATATAATTATACTGATTTAAACCAAAGTCCAATATTATTTGGCTAACATATATAATTGTTTTTCTACTAAATGGATTGATCCATATAAAGCCCCAAGCCCAATGGCCCGTGAGGGTTTTTTTGGAGGCTACTATATCTCATGCATATATAAAGAGGCCACCCCTTTTAATTTAAGAGGAAGAGACCACGAGGTTGAAAGGAATCAAGTAAGCAGAAGAAAAGGATGGAGAAGTTTTGAAGAATAGCATCAAGGTTTTCATTCACATCTGCAATCTTCGTCTATGATCAAATCCCAAAGGCGAACTCAAATCACAGGCGAGCGACTTCAAATCTTACGTTAGTGATAACCAACACCAAATCCTTGTTCGTGACGATCTTCAAATTGTTAGTGACGTACCATAAATCTGAAATGAGTCAAGTTCAAGATCAAGCTCTTGAATCATTGTTTGTGAGGAGAAGAATCATAGGACTACCTCTCTTTAGATTTGAGATATTCTAGAGAATGTAACGTCATAACTTGAAATCGAATATAATATTTGTCGCTATATTTCTTGTCGTGATTATTATTATCATAAACGAAATTTAGTTGTTACATATTTTGGCACGCCTAGTGGGACGATCACTACCTCTCGTCTCTTCTCTTCAAAGTTCTAAGTACCCCAAGATGGTCTCAATGAAGCCTCAGCCCTATATCTGACTCCAAAAGCGGATTGGAAGTTTCCATGTAGATTGTTAGCCAAATCGAAAGAAACAAGTTGATATGCTAGGACCACAAGTACTTGAAGTGTTGTCCACAACTCATTTTTTGGTCCATTTCCCCGAAATAAGTGAGATTATCTACGTACATGCTAGAGCAAGGGAACAACATCGCCGGGGATAGAATGAACTTTAACGCAATTTAACCTTTTACGACAACACCATTGCCAGTCCAATGAGCCCTCCACACAGAAAGATGATGACGTCTTGAGTATCAAATTTGCTCCAATCACTCCTTGTGTCACTCCACAATCTTCTGTCTATCCAAGTGATGGTCCACACCATTCTTCGTCCTCTATAGTAATCTTGCAAACGATGATGCTTGAAGCTTCTACCATAGAAGAACGACTTGCAAGTTTGGCTAAAGAAGTTGAAGGCCTGACAAAGTACATGAAAGATCAAAAGAATAAACTTTCCAAGTTTATAAATAAGGTGGAAAGTAAAATGGAGGAAGAACCAATTCAAGCACCTATTGAGCTTCTTGAAATTCAAAAAATCAGATAGTCCACCGCAAAACTAGCAACAATGACCAAAGAGATCCAAGTCTCGTCCAATGGTTAGATTCCTGTTGACCAATTGAAGGATTTCATCATAGGGGCCATCAAAGACAAATTTGAACCTTCAACCAAATCTTATCACACATATACAAAGCCGTATACTCAAAGAATTGACAACATTAAGATGCCTTGTGGATATGAACCAAGCTTCAACAGTATGATAATAAAGGAAATTCCAAGCAACATGTTGCACACTTCGTCGAGACATGAAATAATGCTGGAACTTATGGAGATCATCTTGTCAAGATGTTTGTTCGATCTCTCAAAGAAATTGCTTTCGATTGGTACACAGATCTTGAACCTGGTTCAATCGATAGTTGGGAGAAACTGGAGCAATAATTTCTCAATCGCCTCAATAACACAACGCCTATTGTGAGCATGATTGAACTTACAAATGCTCTCCAAGAGAAGGAGGAGCCAGTTATTGACTTTATCAATCGCTAGAGGAGCTTAAGACACAATTTCAAATACCGTCCTAGCAAAACTTCTTGCATCAGAATGTGCATCCAAGGTATGTGTTTAACCAAAGAATTAGATTCTCAGTCAAAGCTTATTTTTAGAAGTACTCGGGCTACTGATAATTAAGAAATTTGATATTATCTCATAGACAATAAAGGAAATAAGAATAAGAAATGGCAAAATAATCAGTTGAAAAGCGTAAGTAGTAAGTGTATTCCAATAATAATCAGAATGTCCCTATAAAAATAACATTTTTTCCCCTTTTATAGGGACCTTCAAGTACAATGTCTACTCCTTTTAATGATTGATCCATAATGAGCATTAATATCATTAATGAAATGTTATAATTGGTAATTGTAACTATTTCGTGAAGATTCCGTAACGTTTGGGCTTATTAATTGAAGAGCTATGAATCTGCCCCTTTTTTTGACTCGGTTCATTTCATCGATGCCTCTTCAATTCTCTAAAGAGACTCGAGCATCCGTTTCTAATCATCTCGTGGGTGATCTGCTCGTATCTGTAAAGACTCGTACCTCTTTCAAAATACTTGTTCAACTGTCACTTTTCTACTAATCCAAGTGACTTGCCATGTCAGCCACAAAATATATTCCACATGTAATATTTGTTTTTACCAATGCAGATAGTCCCCCCACTTACTAATTATTCAGTAATTTAATATTTGGGGAGTGGATCTTATTTAAGGCGAGAACTTTTTGCCGCCGTTTCATTCGTACCATTGTATCTTCTTTTGAACCAATGTGTCGCATGTCCTTCCATTTAATGCATGTGACATGTGGTAGTCACTGATTGGCTCTGCAACTCTTCGGCGGGTTTTAGGGATTTTTTGCGGCTGCATACATCACGAAGTGACAGTTTTCATAATGATGTTCCCATAATTACTTGCTTTATTTGACGGTTGCCTCTGCATATAAATACATCCTTTGCCTTTGCTTCTACGACAAACTTTTTTCTTCACTCACAACTTACTCGTATTATCTCCTCATTCAACTATGTCTTCTTCGAGCCCTGATCCCCGAAAAGTTTTTATTGTAGATGAACTTCCCCCGTCTTCTGCTCCTATCAGGAGTAGGAGAGTTGGTAAGTTACGAAGTTTAGGATCAGTGTCTTTTCGTGGATCCTCTTCTCAACCCAATATTAATCCTCCATCATCTGCTAGGACTAGGGCTTCATCTTCACATAGATCTTCTACTCAAAGTAGGGATTCTAGTGAACCACTGCGCGAACCTACTGTAGACGAGATTATCCCCGATGAACTTTCCTTTGTCACTGATAGCGTGTCAATTAAAAATCAGGCCACATCCATGACCTCTCACGATCGTGTTGATGTTTACCCTTCTCAGATCATTAAAGGTTTATTTTCTCTTGTGCGTAGAGATTGTTACTGGAAACCTGACTTCCCGATCCTAGTTCCTAATGAGAACCAAAGGGTCACTTCCTATAGATCCGGTTTTTCTTTTGTGTATACATACCCCTTTACATTAGGTTTTAAACCACCTATTGTCCCAGCCATTATTGAGTTTTGTCGTTTCTTTGATGTGTGTTTAGGACAAATTGGTCTTATTATATGGAGGGTTGTGGCATATATTTGACAAATATGGCTTCTTTACCCTTCACCTTCTACCATTTGATCCATCTTTACTCTCCCAAATTATTCAGTCATGGGATTTTCACTCTCGTGGCAAGGAGTAAGAGAGTTTTGGTCCGCCATAAGGACGATAAAGATCGTGGATGGTATGTTGGATTTGTTGCTGCTCCTACTGGTGGGTTAGTAGGTGAAGAGAACATGCCCTTCCCTGAGAAGTGGAACTTTGCACGTAAGTTTCCCATTTATTTCTCTTCTTTTCATGAAAAATGTAAGTTCTCGTAACTGTTTTACTTTTCATTTTCAGCAACCATGGGAACCGTTTGTCGCGCCCCCTTTTCCTCGCGGAGATCGGGTTCATGACATTCGGTTTAGACAACCCATTCCTTTTGGGAAAGAGGTTTGCATTTTTTGAAGAGTCGCCACCTAACGATTTTGAGGTGCGTTAGGGCACCTAAGGGGTTTATCTATAACTAGGCTGTTAACCAGAGATAGCGTAAGGGATTGAAATTATCCTAAGGGGAAGGTGTTAGGCACCCCTCAGGATCCACAAGTGTGGTTCCCGGCCAAACAACTTTTATGAATTTATATGATTTTGGCAAACAAACAAGTAAGGGGATCAAATAAGAGGGGGTTCAAGTCTAAGTACACAAATATTTGAAAATAACTAGAGAAAAGTTAAGTTGGAAAAGAGTTGCAATCTAAGCATATAAAGTAAGGGGGATATCCTAGGTTTGTGATAATATGGATCACATTAATGCAATACCCGGTATGACACTCCTCAAAGAGGGGCTACACGTGGTATTAGCGCACCGGTCATCATATCCATATTCTACCCTTTCCCACCCCATGAAGGTCATTAAAGCGCGTATTGGTCACGAACTCTATTGCATGCTGCTACCCGTCCCTTCCTATCAGTCCCAGAGGAAGTTAGGACTACTATCCTAAAAAGAGGTGTTAGGCAGACCCTCAGGTTTTAAAGGTAAAAATTCTAGGGCGACAGATAACAAAACAAGAAGGATTGCACATAAAGGAAGAGCATGGAAAGCAATTAAGGGGGATCAAGTATACCTCCACATATATTGCACATACACAGTATGCCTCATACACAAATTTGGGTCCAGATTCAGTTCCTAAACATGATATCTAAATGAAAATAACAGGATCAGATTTGTCACATTACTCAGAGAGGAAGTCCTAGTCATGGCTTGCCTACTGATTTTAGCATGCTGGTAGTTAAACATGATCACAAAGACAGGTCTCGTTTTATTTCTTCTAATTGATTACTAAGGCTTGCCTAGGTGTAAAATAACATGCAACAGTTGTACTGGTTTATTAAGGGTCCAGATTATCAATGCTATTAGCATGTGATTCTAAGTGTGTACAAAGGACTGATTGCCAGTTTATTTAGACCAGGGGACTGCTTCAGACATATGTTCATACTAAGTATGATCATCTTGCATGATGTCTAATGCAACATGATAACTTAAACATGATTTTCTAAATAAATACAGGATCACAACATTATGCATGACTTCAGGAATAGCACATGAGGCAAATTTTAATAGTTGTTTACCTAGAACAGGATCTCTACGTGTATAGCATGGTAAAGCATGATTGCAGATTTTGTTAGCGCATTCGTTTTAAGGCAGGATTTAGATTACGTTTTCAGAATGCATGGACATAATCACGTGGTAGCAGTTTTTTATTGTTATTACTGATCCTATGAACAAAATTTTCTAAGTGAAGATGATGTGCTGAAAGAAAAGCAGATGTATCAACCTAAGTTACAAAATGCATGGCATGCTTGATTCCTAGACATGGTTATTAGTGCGCACATAGGAAAAATAAACCTAGAGAAACATGATATATACCCACGCTTATAATATAGCATGCATATCCCCACCCATTTTCACTATCCAACCCCAAAATAGTTTTTACAAATTATTACAAGCCTTTGAATATGAATTACATAATTAAATAGGAAAAGAAGAAGTTAACTATAGGGAGCCTTCCATAGTAGGCCCAAGTATCCAGGTCCTCAATGCCATGTACTGATATTTCATAACCTTTCATAATCCGGGTGTGTCAGAGTTCCCTAAGGATCTTGGAGGATCCCGGGCAGTACTCACACCCAGATTTCATAGTCAATATGGAGTAAGTGCAGTGTGGAAGAGCCAACTCTTGTGTGTCAAAGTTCAGAGGGAGATCAAGGGTCCCTAAGAAATGCTCAACCAAAAGGGGCAGAACCTATGTTTCTAAGAGTGAAAAGATTGAGTGGGAAAATAGTTTCTGAAATAAGACTTGTTTGAAGTAAATTTTGCAGAACAGTAGAAGAGTTTTACTTTAGTGAAAATAGTTTGAAAGAAAAAGGCAACCAGAACAACAACTCAGCATAAGACAACACACATAGAACAAGGATTTCAAGACTAGTTCAGTATCCACAATCAGGAAGATGAGGGGGTTGGGGACAAATATAAGGCACATAGGGAAAACACACAATGACAGAATCACACATAGGTTCAACATGGGTTCAGGACTACATAGGGGTTGAGTAACATATAGTGAAGATTGTTGTATACCCGGAATCAAGGGAAACATAAGTAAAGCAGCATGCAAAAGGGGGTAACACTTTAGTAAACATGTTGAGTCTAAGGGGGGGATACATCAAGGATCATACTAGTAAGCAGTAGGCATGCTAATTGCAGGGTAAACAACAAAACCATAAGTAGAAACATATTAGGAATAGGATGAATTGAAGCGCTAAAAGAAGCATATTGTTTTTGAAACTCGAATTGTAATTAGGACATACCAGTTAGGATATAGTAAGCACAGAATGAAGAGCAAGGGAGTGTAATAATCAGCCTTGGCTTGCAGCCGGCTGATAATAGCAAGTAACGATAAAGAGAAGAGAAAGCATTTGTGTATAAGAGAAAGAGTTTTGAACAGTGTGTTCGTCTATTATGCTAAGAGGAGTAGAGGTATTTATAGTTTAAAACAGGCGGAAG
Source organism: Nicotiana undulata (assembly GCA_005239495.1). Taxonomy (NCBI): domain Eukaryota; kingdom Viridiplantae; phylum Streptophyta; class Magnoliopsida; order Solanales; family Solanaceae; genus Nicotiana; species Nicotiana undulata. Next base: position 23,122 of record ML279459.1, read on the forward strand.
AATAATGTAAGAAGTACTAATTTAGCATAATTATAGAAGTAGTTATAACTAGAATCCAATTAACACAAGGACTCCCTTTAATTAAGGGGTACTAGTTCAAACAGATACAAACAATGTCAGACAAGGAAAGAAATCAATTGAGAATCTGATTTAATCATAATAGGAGTAGTAAAGAATAGAGCATGAGATTAAGACTAAATACAGAATGCATCAATTAAGGAAGGTGTATAAAAATAATTGACAGCATAGTTATTCACAGAAATAAGGGAGACTATAGTTTAATTCTGGAAATTAGTCAAGAAAAATCTCGAGTGAGATTCAAATCACAAGGAACTAGTACCAATTAAGGAAAATACTAAAAGTCAGGCAATCGGTATTACTCAAAGGAAATATCACCATTCTAAGGAAAATATTCGAAAATCAGTAAAGGGTATGGTGTAAATCAATAGAGGTAAAATGATACTGGAATAGCATATATTAAGCTAAATCAAAAACCCTAATCGCGAAATTAGTGATTCATAGCAAATAATCAAAGGAACCAGTAGACATTTAGGCATAAGTGATAGAGAATCAGAAACCCTAACAACAATTAGAGCAGGGAATCAAAAGAACACATAGGGCATACATGAAAGCACAGTAGCCATGCTAGAACAAATAAACAATGTTGCAAAATAAACTCTGACTCACATATTGAACCAAAACTTTTAGGGTTTTTTAACAAAAATGACTAAAACAAAAAGGAAAAAGCTCAGATGATGTTTAAACATGATAAATCATAAGATAATGCTGAGAAAGAATTAGAAGAAAACTGTTTTGTAAAGATTTTGAAACCCTAGTTTTGAAAGTGAGGAAATCGTTTTAGAAACAGGAAGATCTTTGAGGAAAACATGTAAAAAAGCTCATAATACTCACAAATCCATTACAGATCTAAATAAATCGAGAGGTTCAGAGTTAGGGTTTCTGAAAGAACCCAGAAAAGAAGAAGAAAACTGAAAGATATTACCGGTCTTTGGCAAAAACGTAGTAGATCTTACTCGACCAACCATAGATGGCCGGAGAAAATGGCATGAGACCGGAGAGATGAGTGGAGCCGCCTCTGGTTCCTCTGAGGGCCTCAAGGTGGTGATACCCGGCGTAGAAGTGAAGCAAAGGCCAATGGATGATGAGAGGACAAAGTTTCCGGCAAGGGAAGGGGCTGGAGGAGATGAACGGACTTCATCGAAGATGAAGAGACGAGAAGTCTCTAGAGAATCAGAGAGATAGAGAGAGAGTAGATAGACGAGTGTTAGGAGTGAATGAGGGGCGGGGGTAGGGGGTAGTCTTTAGGTAAGTTATTAATCTGGGCCGTTGATTCAAATTGATCAATGGCTCAGATTGAGCGAGGGGTTGGGCCGGGTAGAAATTTAGGTCTAGGCTGGTTAATTGGGCTAACTAAATTGGGTAGGGGTCCGTGTGAAATTAGGCTAGTATTGGAATTAAAAGCGGCTATTAGTTAAATACCCATTTAAAATAGATAAATAATTAGTAAAAATAGCTAATAATTATGTAAAATGACATTAATGCTAAATAAATGAAATTAAAGTAATTAAATAATATTAAAAATATAGAATGGCTAATTATTGAATTAAAATAACATAAAGTGTACAATTAGACTATAATTTATAAAATTACTGTAATTATAGCTAAATAATGCCAAATTGGCTAATTTATGAAATAATCAAATTTTAATAGGATTAACAATGATATATTGAGTTGGAAAATATTTTAAAATTATTTATAATGCAATTTATGAATGATTATTGAATATAAAAATACTAAATAAATTGGAAAAGGATTTAATAAAAATATGAAAAATTATGGGAAAAACCAGTTATTATAAGAGTGATTTTGAATCACATATGCAAATTTTAAAAATAGTTTGAGGAAAAATTGGGTATCAACACCATTGAGGAGATTCCTGATTTTCGTGGTTGGGTAGAAAAATTGTTAACAGTTGCTCCAATGGAGGAAAGGTCTTGGAAATACCTTTCAAACAGATTTGGTTGGAAAGTGAAAACTCACGGTAATTTTTCCTTTCACTTCTTTCCTTGCCTCTGTATTTACTTTGGAACTTATAGGCCCATTTCTTTATTAGGGTTTCCTGTTCGAGGTGTTAGTGTTGCTTCAATCACTGCTTCAAGGCTCTCCCTATCAAAATCTCAAGAGATAATCTTGGGTTCTTCATCGAAAAGAAAAGATGACAAACCGCAGAACTTCGAGGATGAATAAGAACAAGAGGAAGGCTCGCTGGTTCGAAAGCCACGAGCTAGGAGATGGGTTATTTTTTTATGATAAATCTACTCCCCTTCCCAGTTCTATTACCGTGCCTGAGCCTGAGAGTGCCACTCTAGTGAGTTCTGATGAGGAAACACCTGCTGAAACCCATGATTCTACTGAGCAACCTTTCTCTCGAGGGTTTGATGAAGAAAGTTTTGGCTTAATTTCTGAGGAAACGCCTCTTGCCTCTTTTCTTGCGGCTGCTCCTGTCGAACCTCAGTTGCCCGTACCTATTGTTGTCACTATTACTCCCTGTGGCTATTTTGACTTCCTTGACCGCCCCTACTGCTGTTACTTCTCATGTTGAAGTCGATTCTTCTAGTATCAGTAGGGCGATGAAATAAGTTACCATCGAGATTCCTGCCGCTGGCAATGTTTTGAAAAAATCAGGCCAAGCTGACGTATGGCTAAAACCTTTGATTGGCCCAGTTGAAAAGTCAAAGCTAGAAAGTCATAGTTCTCTTACGTGGATGAACGATATTGTGCATTCCTCCTTAAAGGTATAACCCGTGTGTTTTTTCTTCACACATAATTTTTCCTTTTTCGGTATCATATTCTCCTTTTTATTGTGCAGATCAATCTCATCGGTACAGAGATGATGAAAAGGATTGTACACACGCAGTGGTTGATGAACGATTACCATACTGAGACATATAATTGGAAAGAGCAGTTCGAGAGTCTTCAACTTGATATGGAAGTTCTGGAAGAAGAAAAATGTACCTTGGAGCAGCAAGTAAAGGTTATGGCAGCGGAATTGGCCATTGAAAAAGCTTCATCGAATCAGGCGGGCAAAGATAAGAATTTCCTTGAGTCTTCATTTGTGAAGCACTTTTCCCAAGCTTCAAAAGAGATTAAGAGCTTAGAAGATTTGTTGAATCAAACGGAAACTTACTATGGGGAGCTTGTTCAAATGCTCACACAAACTCAGGAGGATTTTCGTGTCTCCTCAGACAAGGTTAAATGTTTGGAGGAATATCTTGCCCCCCTGCAGGCTTCTTATGACGCTGCCTTGAACGAGAAGGATGAATTAAAAGCTGAGGTTGAGTAGCGGGAAAAAAGACTACGAGGCTCTTGAGGATAAAGCAGTTGTTGATGTTAGTTGGGTTTTTCTGAATACTCGCCTTGAGACATTAATGGAAGTAGGCCAGGAAGGCTTTTGACTTAAAAGTTGAGATTGCAAAAACTAGAGAAACAATTGAAAAGGCCCGGCAGAGTCAAAAAAAATTTCACCTGAGGTTGATGTTCCCGAAGGTGATGAAGTTATACCTGGTGAAGCTATTGCTCAACCTTCCCCTGCTCAAGCTGCTCTTCCTTCTGGTGATGAAGTCAATCAAACCCACAGTGAAAGTGAAAAAGTTTGAAATGATCTTTGCTGTTTTTTTTATTTGGTGGAACAATTGGAGGTTTACCGCCGCTCCCATTTTGGGGTAATTGTTTTGGAAAATCATACCCCTAGTCCATTCTAGGGTTTTTTGTATAAATCAAACAGGTTGGAACTATGTTCATACTTAGTTTTAACCAGGTTATTATAATATCATTTCTTAAGTTTTTGCTCAACTTTCGTGATATTTTATTTTGAATTTCTATTCTACTCTTTTATTGTGCATTAAAAATGCTTCAGTTCTTCATGTCTTTTTAAACAACCACGATTTATAAAATAGGGCCCTTTTCTGAACGACACTTAATGAAGAAGACGTCTCAACTTCATAATGGTGTTAATATACGGAAAAAAAGAAATAGGAATACACACGTTTCTTTAAGTAACTTTTTGAGGAAAGTCTAGCATCATTCGAACTTTCAAATTACATAATACTTTATAGGTATTCAAGTATCATCTATGACTCTTTCGTAATTGTTTCCTTTACAACCGATTTTTATAAAATTCAAGGGTATATCTTGCAACCCGTGACTAAATATTGCCTTTAACCTAAACAATCGTAAAGTTTTTTGAAGTTTACATCCACGAGTGTATTCTTCGTAGGTTTTTGAATCAGGCTTGCGTTTTTGGCTCTTTGACTTCGCTCTTAACCTTCTTCACCAAGTTTCAAAAAGGGATTGTTCCGCACCAAATCTTGAAGGATGAGACGCTCCATGAACTTCTTCACCAAGATGGAAGAAGGAGTTATCCCACACCAAAGCTTCAAGGTGAGGGATTCTCCATGGAATTCTAGGAAAGGCTTACAAATAGAAGTTCTCCATGTAATTTTGTCACCAAAACTACAAGGATGAGGATGCACCAACCTTTCTCTCGCCAAACCTGCAACAAGAAGAAAAAGAAGTATGTTTCCCGAATAATCCTCCTAATTTTGGCCTTTGATTCAAATATTTACGGTTATTGGATTAGAGAGGGTAGAGCATCGAGCTTTGTATATATTTTACCTCTCATAGTCTTTATTTCAAGGTCACAAAAGACTCGTGATTTGGACGCTTCTATCTCGAGATATGACATTTTCACTGAGAGTGGACAAAGTTGTGAGATCAACATGCCAGATGCATTGATCAACTTCAAAAATTAATTTCATCCGATACATAAGTTTTTTGGAGGTTAAATTTTGATACGTTTTAGTCTGTTGAGTCTTAAATTAATATAATCAAGCGGCTTGTGATTATGACGTTCCTGCATCAAGATACTAATATTTTGGTGAAGGCGCACAAAGCTAAATAGGGTTGTGCATAATTTGGTAAATACCGAATTACCATGCCGAAACCAAAGATTTTGGTATTCGGTAATCCATATTTTGGTATTCGGTAGGGTATTTGGTTTAAGGCTTTTTAAAAAAAATGGTATTAAGTATGATATTTGGTATTTTAAAATAAAATACCGATACCGTACCAAAATATATATTATATTACACAATATAAATTTTATTAATTATAACTTAAATATAAGCAGTGTAACATTTTTCTTTCCTTTATTCTCTAAGTTCATCAATTAACTCTAAGCAAGCAAAAAGGTATTTCTCTAAGTTTTCTGTCTATAGGTTTGGACAAAACTTTTGTCAATAATCGTTTTTAGTTTTATACTTTTGAGTACTTTCATTAAGAATATTACCATCTATGATTCTATGTACTAGTTAGTATTCAAACCAAATAAACCAAAGTTACCGAACCGAATAAATCGAAACCAAAAGAAGAAAAATCGAACCATAACGAATTTGATTAGGTACGGTATTGGTATAGCATTTACGAAATCGAATACCGAAAATACCGAACCCAAATGTCTAAATATCGTACCGTACAGACCGACGGACACCCCTAAAGCTAAAGGAGCCAGCTGGTCAGAACTCATCTCCTAATTCCTGACAAATATCTGGGAATATCTATGGACAATCTAATTTTGATTTTTACATATGTCCTAGTTCTAGAAGTCTAGTTTTCGGAACCGCAAATCTCTCATGATTTTTGATGTTCCTACACCAAGGTACAAATATTTTTGTGAAGGCGCGCAAAGATGTAAAGTCGAGCGTGGAAACCCACCATCATATACTCACAGCACCTCGTGCCCACATCTCGAATTACAATCGCATGTACAACTCACATGCCAATATCGCAATCCGCCTAGCATGATCACATGCTCACATTCACACTCCGACCGACATGGTATAACAACACGATCGATCGTTCCGTGAGATTAGCCTTGTTTCCCCTGTTTCAGCTTTGTCATGTGTTAATTAACCTAATTATGATGTGTTTGGTCGGTTGGTTCGGGTTCGGAGTGGTCGAGGTGAGAATTGAGACACTTAGTCTCTTAAATTGGCTTAATAGTTGAAAAGTCAACTGGGCATTGACTTATTGGTAAACGACCTCGGAATGTAGATTTATGATTCGTATAGATTTGTTAGGTTATTTGGAACTTAGGATTGTGTTAGGGATGTCCGGAGTAGAATTAGGCTTGAAATAGCGAAATTGAGTTTTTGGCGATTTCCGGTCGGCAGTGGAAAATAGGCTATCGGGGTCGGAATGGAATTTCGGAAGTTGGAGCAGGTTCGTAGTGTCATTTTGGATATGTGTGCAAATTTTTATGTCAATTAGACGTGTTTTGGGTGGTTTCGGCATCATTGGCAAAATTTAAAAATCTCAAAGTTCATAAGCTTGAATCCGAGGTGATTTTGGTGTTGTTTTGAGTATTTAGAAGGCTCGACTAAATTTGAATAAGGTTATGGGATGTGTTGTCATATTTGGTTGAGGTCCCGAGGGCCTCGTGTGACTTTCGGGTGGTTAACAGATCAATTTTTGGATTTGGGAGATAAAAGATTTTCAGGTGTTTTTGTTGCAGAAAAATACTCTTCGCGTTCGAGGTGGGATCTTGCGCTCGCGAAGAGCAATTTGTGGAAGTGGTATTTTTGTGCTATGCATTCACGAAGGGTTTTATGCGAACGCGGAAGTTTGGGGGTGATGCTCTATGTGTTCGCGCTCAGAGGGTCGCGTTCGCGTAATATATTGGGTTATTGGAGGACCCCAGGGTTTTGGCCTATGTGTTTGCGAGGTGGGGTCTGCGTTCGCGGAGGTGTGAGTTGGATAAGCTCCACGTTCGCATGGAATTAAGCTCATTCGCGAAGGGTTAGGCGGAGAGGCTGTTGAGTTGGCCTACGCGAACGCGAGGGGGCTGCCGCGTACGCGTAGAAGGACCTGGGTGGAGTATTTAAACAGTGGCCTTCGCGATTTTCAGCCCATTTTTCACCATTGTTGAGCGGTTTTGAAGCTTTTTGAGAGGGATTTAAGAGGTAATCAAAGGGAAACACTTGAAGGTAAGATTGTTTACTTCAATACTCGATTCTATGTTGTATTCTAAGTAATTAAACCTCAAATTAATGGGACTTAAACCAAAATTGGGAAAAATTAGGGCTTATAATTTGGAGACTTTAATTGAGGAATTGAAGGGGCAATTATGGTCCTATTTTGATGTTCTTGGTATGTACAGACACATGGGAGAATAAGGATTCCGGTTTTGTAATTTTTATCGGATTCCGAGACGTGGACCCAGGGTAGGGTTTGGCCAATTTCGGGAATTGTGCCTAATTTTGATAATTTTCAAATGGGTTTCATCTCCCTAGCATGTTTTGATGTTATTAATCTAGTTTTGGTTAGATTCGGAGCGATTGGGAGCCGATTCGAGAGGCAAGAGCATCGCAGAGTAGTTTTCGGGCCGATTTGAGGTAAGTAGTGACTGTAAATCTTGTCCTGAGGGTATGAAACCCCGGACTTAGTATTTTCTCACTATTTTTGGTATGACGCACATGCTAGATAACAAGTGTGTGGCGTGCACTGATAGGGGATTGCGACTTGGCCCCTCCCGTGCCAACCATTGAGTTGTGTAATTACTTTTAAATCATATGATATATTTTGTTTTCAGATTATTAATATATTTGGGCGGAACGCCATGTTTGGGGCCTCGTGCCGACCTGTTTAGACCCCTTGGGGGCTATTTTCTGTTATTCCTTATTGTATTGACTTATGATTTACACTTAGTCATATCATATTTTATGGTTTTCTAAACTCAGACTTGTTTACACTATTTTCGTGATATAAAATACTGTTTTGGGTCAAGTACCCCGTTTGTTGATAGCCCGAGTGGCATTTTGAGAGTTTCTAACTGAGTGAGGCTGAGGGACAATGTTGTGAGAGTATTATGGGATCAAGTTGCACGCCACATCATGTTATATTGTTTATGATATGTGAGAGGCCGAGAGACCGAGTGATTTATGCCACGAGATGGCTTGATATTAGCGTTTGGTCTGTAGGAGCCCCTCCGGAGTTTGTACACCCCCAGTGAGCATAGGTCTCTACTGAGTGCGAGTGCCGAGTGCCTAGCGATGAGAGATTGGGAGGCATGAGTGACTGTGAGGTAGCCCGAGGGGCTGATACTGAGTGATCGTGAGGCATGCTGAGTTATGATACGCCCGAGGGATAATTTATGACACTTGTTTTCATCTGAAAAGGCTGTTTATGAACTCTGTCTTTTACTCATACTAAACCAATTTGACTTCAATGGGAACTGTGGAAAAAGGTACATTTTCAAAAGATATTTTATTGAAAACAGATTCTAAATGTCACAAGATATTGTATCTGTGTATTCTGAGAGTAAGGCTTTTATTACTGTGCATTAATGACTATTTTTACTTGTTTCATAGCCTTAGACACTATTTACTCTCATCACTACTGAGTTGGTGTACTCACATTAATCCCTGCACCCTTGTGTGCAGATACATGTGTTGGTTCTGAGCGCTAGCTTCCTCCTTTTCTCTTGGAGTCGGAGTTGGGATTCTGAGGTAGCTGTTCAGCGTCCAAAACTCACTCTTTTCCCTTTCTTGTTCCGTTATTTGCTTCTGATTCCTAGACTGGATGTAGTAAGGATGTAGAATTTATCTTGTATTATTCATAGATGCTCATCACGGGTTGACTCCATGTTTTGGGGCATGTATCTAGACTATTTTTATTCGTTTTGTTGCGTTGAGATTTGAAATCAGGAGAATTTTATGAATTATCGAACAATTTTAAAATTTGTGGAAAGTCTTTATATTATTTCGTGGTAGTTTGGCTAGCCTAGTATCATGATAGGCGCCATCACGACTGCTTAGAATTTGGGTCGTGACAAGTTGGTATTAGAGCTTAGGTTACATAGGACTCACCGATCATGAGTAGGTTTAGTAGTCTTGCGGATCGGTACGGAGACGTCTGTACTTATCTTCGAGAGGCTACGGAACCCTTAGGAAATTTCCACATTCTTGAATTCTGTCATGCAGATCTGTTGATTCTTGAAATCTAAACTTCTATTGTTAATTCGCTCACAGATGGTGAGGACACGTGCTACCGATCAGGGTGACCAGACACCAACTAGACCAGCGTGAGGTCGAGGTCGAGGTCGCGGTCGAGGCCGTGGTATGGGTAGGGGACCAACCCGTTCAGCGGTCGGGGAAATACCCGTGGATCCACCTACTATTCAGGATCAGGTCCCCGCCGCAGGTGTTCCAGCGGGACCGACTCAGGCACCAGCAGTGCCCATTATGATCCCGGGGCTTCAGGAGACTTTGGCCCAAATTATGATTGTATGCACTAGCCTTGCTCAAGAAGATGTTGTATCTACTACTATTGCTACTTCTCAGGTGGGGGAGGCATTGAGACTCCAGCTGCCTGGACACCTGAGCAGGTTATCAGGGCATTCAGACACCGGGGGCAGCTCCAGCCTAGCCAGTTACTCCAGCTCAGGATTTTGTGGTTCCAGATATGCTAGATGACGAGCAGCGCAGGTTGGAGAGATTTAGTAGACTTCAGCCTCCGACATTTTGTGGTGCTGAGGGCGAGGATGCCCAGGGTTTTCTGGACAAGTGTTAGAGGATGCTTCGTACTACAAGGATACTAGAGACCAGTGGGGTCTCGTTTGCTACTTTTTAGTTTTCTAAGGCTGCGAGTCTTATGAGAGGTGTAGGTCTGTTGGTGCAACACCCCTTACTTGGAAGCAGTTCTCCACTATCTTCTTGGAGAAGTATGTTCCCCAGTCTCACAGTAAGGAGCAACGTAGGCAGTTTCAGCAGCTACGTCAGGGTGAGTTGTCACTGATGCAGTATGAGATGTGATTTTCAGAGTTAGATCGTCATGCTTCAGTGTTGGTCCCTACTGAGAGGGAGAGGATCAGGAGGTTTGTGGATGACCTCACTTATCAGCTTCATATTTTTATGACTAGAGAGAGGGTATCAAGTGCTACTTTCGATCAGGTTGTTGATATTGCTCGGGATATTGAGTTAGTTCGCCGTCAGGAGCGAGAGGAGAGGGAGGACAAGAGGCCTCGTGGATCTGGTAGTTTCAGTGGTGCTCCTTCCAGAGGACAGTTTTATCATGATAGAGGCCGCCCATTTAGGCTTCCTCAGCCAGTTCGCCCAGCTTATAGTGGCACATCATCGGGGCAGGGTCCCCGCAATTCTTATACGGGTCGTTTTTCATTTAGTGACCTTCCAGCTCAGAGTTCCTTCAGAGCATCATCAATTCAAAGTTCTTCTATGCAGTGTTCTTCTAGTGGTTATCTTGGTGCTAAGGGTTCCCTTCAGTCCCCGTCTCCAGCTCCAGGGAGTTGTTTCGAGTGTGGAAAGTTTGGGCATGTGTGGAGGCAGTGTCCTCATCGTCTTGGTAGGTTTTCTCAGCAGAGGGGTCAGCCCTCGACTTCAGCTCCAGTTACTTCACCACCCGCCCAGGCAGCTAGGAGTGGGGGTCAGGCAGCTAGAAGTCGTCCTAGAGGGGGAGGTCGAGCAGGTGGAGGTCAAGCTCGTATCTATGCACTTCCAGCCAGGCCATATGCTATGGCCTCCGATGCAGTGATCACATGTATTATCTCAGTCTATCACCGAGATGCTTTGGCCCTATTTGACCCTGGTTCCACATATTCCTATGTTTCGTCATATTTTGCCCATTTTCTGGATATGCCCCGTAAGTCTTTAGTTATAGTTGTTCATGTGTCGACTACGGTGGGCGATACTATTGTTAACCGTGTGTATCGGTCGTGTGTGATAGATATTGGGGGTCTGGAAACCCGAGTGGACCTATTGTTGCTTAGAATGGTTGATTTTGATGTGATGTTGGGCCTGGATTGGCTATCTCTGTGTCATGTTGTTCTTGATTGTCACACTAAGACCGTGACCTTGGCTATGCCGGGAGTTCCGAGAGTTGAGTGCATAGGTTCTTTTGAGTACGTGCCTAGTAGGGTGATTTCTTACCTGAAGGCCCAGCGTATGGTGGAGAAAGGGTGTTTATCATATTTGGCTTTTGTGAGGGATGTCAGTGTTGAGACTCCCACTATTGATTATGTTCCCGTTGTTCGTGATTTTCCGGACGTGTTTCCTGCAGACCTGCCAGGCATGCCACTTGACATGGATATTTATTTTGGTATTGACTCGGTTCCAGGCACCCACCCTCTTTCTATTCCTCCATATTGTATGGTACTAGTGGAGTTGAAGGAATTGAAAGAGAAGCTTCAAGAACTCCTAGATAATGGGTTCATTCAGCCTAGTGTGTCACTTTGGGGTGCACCAGTGTAGTTTGTAAAGAAGAAGGATGGTTCCATGAGAATGTGTATTGACTATAGGCACTTGAACAAGGTTACAGTCAAGAATAAGTATCATTCGCCTCACATTGATGATTTGTTTGACCGGCTTCAAGGAGATAGAGTGTTCTCTAAGATTGACTTGAGGTCCGGGTATCATCAGCTGAAGATTCGGGATTCTGATATTCCCAATACAACTTTTAGGACTCGTTATGGTCATTATGAGTTTATGGTGATGTCTTTTGGGATGACCAATGCCCCAACAACGTTCATGCATTTGATGAACAACGTGTTTCAGCCGTATCTGGATTTCTTTGTTATTGTGTTCATTGATGATATCCTGGTGTATTCTCGCAGCCAAGAGGAGAACGCTCAGCATTTGAGAGTCGTGTTGCAGAGGTTGAGAGAGGAGAAGTTTTATGCAAAGTTCTCCAAGTGTGAGTTTTGGCTTGGCTTAGTAGCTTTCTTGGGGCATGTGGTGTCCAGTGAGGGTATTCAGGTTGATCCGGAGAAGATTGAGGCGGTGTTAGAGTTGGACCAGTCCGTCCTCAGCTACAGAGATTAGGAGTTTCCTTGGTTTGGCGGGGTATTACCGTTGCTTTGTGGAGGATTTTTCTTCTATGGATTCGCCCATGAACAAATTGACCCAAAAGGTTGCTCCGTTTAGGTGGTCGGACGAGTGTGAGGAGAGCTTTCAGAAGCTCAAGGTTGCATTGACCTCAGCTCCGGTATTAGTATTTCCATCAGCTTCAGGTTCTTATACAGTATATTGTGATGCCTCGAGGATAGGCATTGGTTGTGTTTTGATGCAGGAGGGTAGGGTTATTGCCTATGCCTCGTGCCAGTTGAAGACTCATGAGAAGAGTTATCCCGTACACGATCTCGAGCTAGTAGCCATTGTTCATGCCTTGAAGATTTGGCGTCATTATTTGTATGGGGTACATTGTGAGGTTTTCACTGATCACCGTAGTCTGCATCATCTGTTTAAATAGAAGGATTTGAATTTGCATAAGAGGAGATGGTTGGATCTTCTCAAGGACTATGACATCACTATTCTTCACCATCCGGGGAAGGCCAATGTAGTGGAGTATGCCTTGAGTCGCAGAGCAGAGAGTTTAGGGAGTCTAGCATATCTTCCAGCAACAGAGAAACCATTAGCACTTGATGTTTAGGCCTTAGCGGGTCAATTGGTGATATTGGATCTATTAGAGCCCCCCCGGGTGTTGGCTTGCGTAGCCTCCAAGTCTTCTCTTTATGACCAGATTAGAGAGCGCCAGTATGATGACCCACATTTACTCGTTCTTCAGGACAGGGTCCGGCGAGGTGATTCCAGGGATGTAGTGATTGGTGATGATGGGGTTATAAGGATGCAGGGTCGGATTTGTGTGCCTAATGTGGATGGGCTTCGAGAGTTGATTCTAGTAGCGGCCCACAACTCGCGGTATTCCATCCAACCTAGTGCCGCAAAGATGTATCGGGATCTGAAACATCATTATTGGTGGGAGAGGATGAAGAAGGATATTGTTGAGTTTGTAGCTCGGTGTCTCAACTGTCAGCAGGTCAAGTATGAGCACCAGAGACCAGGTGGATTGCACCGGAGGTTAGATATTTCGGAGTGTAAGTGGGAGCGTATCATCATGGCCTTTGTAGTTGGACTCCCACGGACTTTGAGGAGGTTCAATGCTATATGGTTTATTGTGGATCGGTTGACCAAGTCCGCGCACTTCATTCCTATTGGTACTACCTATTCTTCAGAGCGGTTAGCTGAGATTTATATCAGAGAGATTGTCCGATTACATGGTGTCTAGTTTCTATCATTTTTGACAGAGGTACTCAGTTCACATCACAGTTCTAGAGGGTCGTGCAGAGAGGGTTGGGTACTCAGGCTGAGTTGAGCACAACATTTAATCCTCAGACTGACGGGCAGTCAGAGCGTACCATTCAGATTTTGGAGGACATGTTGCGTGCTTGTGTCATTGATTTTGGGGGTTCATGGGACCAGTTTCTCCCACTCGCGGAGTTTGCATATAATAATAGTTATCAGTCGAGTATCCAGATGGCTCTGTATGAGGCTTTATATGGTAGGAGGTGTAGATCTCTGGTTGGTTAGTTTGAGCCGGGTGAGGCCAGGCTATTAGGCACAAATTTGGTTCAGGATACGTTGGATAAGATGAAGTTGATTCAGGAGCGACTTCGCACGGCGCAGTCTGGGAAGAAGAGTTATGCAGACCGGAAGGTCCGGGATGTGTTCTTTATGGTTGGAAAGAAGGTACTGCTGAAAATGTCATATATGAAGGGTGTTATGCGGTTCGGGAAGAGGGGAAAGTTGAGTCCCCGGTTCATTGGGCCTTTTGAGGTGCTTTAGAGGGTTGGAGTGGTGTCTTATAGACTTGCTTTTCCACCTAGCTTATCGAGTGTTCATCCGGTATTTCATGTTTCGATGCTCCAGAAGTACGTTGGTGACCCGTCTCATGTGTTAGACTTCAACACAATTTAGCTTGAGGGTGATATGTCTTATGAGGTGGAGCCGGTGGCTATTTTTGGTCGTCAGGTCAGAAGGTTGAGGTCTAAGGATATAGCTTCAGTAAAGGTGCAGTGAAGAGGGCAGCCAGTGGAGGAGTCCACATGGGAGACCGAGCGGGAGATGCAGAGCATATATCCTCACTTATTTGAGACTCCATGTATGTTTATACACTCGTTCGAGGACGAACGTTTGTTTAAGACAGGGAGAATGTAACGACCCGACCGGTCGTTCCGTGAGATTAGCCTCGTTTCCCTTGTTTCAGCTTTGTTATGTGTTAATTAACCTAATTATGATGTGTTTGGTCGGTTGGTTCGGGTTCGGAGTGGTCGAGGTGAGAATTGAGACACTTAGTCTCTTAAATTGACTTAATAGTTGAAAAGTCAACTGGGAGTTGACTTATTGGTAAACGACCTCAGAACGTAGATTTTATGACTCGAATAGCTTCATTGGCGAAATTTAAAAATCTCAAAGTTCATAGGCTTGAATCCGAGGTGATTTGGTGTTTTGGCATTGTTTTGAGCGTTTCGAAGGCTCGACTAAGTTTGAAAAAGGTTATGGGATGTGTTGGCATGTTTGGTTGAGGTTCCGAGGGCCTCAGGTGAGTTTCATGTGGTTAACAAATCGATTTTTGGATTTGAGAGATAGCAGATTTTCTGGTGTTTTTGTTGCAGAAAAATACTCTTCGCGTTAGCGGTGGGGTCTCGCGTTCGTGAAGAGAAATTTGTGGAAGTGGGATTTTTGTGCTATGAATTCGCGAAGGGGTGTATGCGAACGCAAAAGTTTGGGGGTGATGCTCTATGCGTTCGCGCTCAAAGGGTCGCGTTCGTGTAATATAGTGGGCTGTTAGAGGACCCCAGGGTTTTGGCCTGCGCGTTCGCGAAGTGGGGTCCGCGTTCGCGTAGGTGTGAGCTGGATAAGCTCCGCGTTCACTTGGAAGTAGGCGCGTTCGCGAAGGGTTAGGCGGAGAGGCTGTTGAGTTGGCCTACGCGAACGCGAGGGGGCTGTCGCGTACGCGTAGAAGGACATGGGTGGAGTATTTAAACACTGGCTTTCACGATTTTCAGCCCATATTTCACCATTGTTGAGCGGTTTTGAAGCTTTTTGAGAGGGATTTAAGAGGGAATCAAAGGTAAACACTTGGAGGTAAGATTGTTTACTTCAATACTCGATTATATGTTGTATTCTAAGTAATTAAACCTGAAATTAGTGGGACTTAAACCCAAAATTGGGAAAAATTAGGGCTTATAATTTGGAGACTTTAATTGAGGAATTGAAGGGGAAATTATGGTCCTATTTTGATGTTCTTGGTATGTACAGACTCGTGGGAGAATAAGAATTTCGATTTTGTGATTTTTATCGGATTCCGAGACTTGGGCCCGAGGTAGAGTTTTGCCAATTTCGGGAATTGTGCCTAATTTTGTATAATTTTGAATGGGGTTCGTCTCCCTAGCATATTTTGATGTTATTAATCTAGTTTTGGTTAGATTCGGAGCGATTGGGAGCCGATTCGAGAGGCAAGAGCATCGCAGATTAGTTTTCGGCCCGATTTGAGGTAAGTAATGACTGTAAATCTTGTCCTTAGGGTATGAAACCGTGGACTTAGTATTTTATCACTATTTTTGGTATGACGCACATGCAAGATAGTAAGTGTGTGGCGTGCACTGATAGGGGATTGGAACTTGGTCCTCCTGTGGCAACCATTGAGTTGGATAATTACTTTTAAATCATATGATAAATTGTGTTTTCAGACTATTACTATATTTGGGCTGAACGCCATGTTTGGGGCCTCGTGCCGACCTGTTTAGACCCCTTGGGAGCTATTTTTTGCTATTCCTCACTGTATTGACTTATGATTTACACTCAGTCATATCATGTTTTATGGTTTTCGAAACTCAGACTTGTTAACACTATTTTCGTGATATAAAATATTATTTTGGGTCGAGTACCCCATTTGTTGATAGCCCGAGTGGCATTTTGAGAGTTACTGACGGAGTGAGGTTGAGGGCCAATGTTGTGAGGATATTATGGGATCGGGATGCACGCCGCATCATGTTACATTGTTTATGATATGTGAGAGGACGAGAGCTTGAGTGATTTATGCCACGAGATGGCTTGATATTAGCACTTGGGCTGTAGGAGCCCCTCTGGAGTCTGTATACCCCCAGTGAGCGCAGGTACCTACTGAGTGCGAGTGACGAACGATGAGAGATTGGGAGGCATGAGTGACCGTGAGGTAGCCCGAGAGGCTGATACTGAGTGATCGTGAGGCATGATGAGTGATTGATGCTGAGTGATGATACGCCCGAGGGATGATTTATGACACTTGTTTTCATCTGAAAAGGTTGTTTATGAACTCTGTCTTTTACTAATACTAAACCAATTTTACTTCTTTGGGAACTGTGGAAAAAGGTACATTTTCAAAATATATTTTATTGAAAGTAGATTCTAAATGTCACAACATATAATATCTGTGTATTCTGAGAGTAAGGCTTTTAATATTGTGCAGTAATGACTGTTTTTACTTGTTTCATAGCCTTAGAAATTATTTACTCTCATTACTACTGAGTTGGCGTACTCACATTAATCCCTGCACCCTTGTGTGCAGATACAAGTGTTGGTTCTGAGCGCTAGCTTCCTCCTTTTCTCTTAGAGCCAGAGTTGGGATTCTGAGGTAGCTGTTCAGCATCCACAACTCACTCTTTTCCCTTTCTTGTTCCGTTATTTGCTTATGATTCCTAGACTGGATGTAGTATGGAAGTAGAGTTTATCTTGTATTATTCATAGATGCTCATAACGGGTTGACTCCAGGTTTTGGGGCATGTATCTAGACTATTTTTATTCGTTTTGTTGTGTTGAGATTTGAAATCAGGAGAATTTTATGAATTATCGAACAATTTTAAAATTTGTGGAAAGTCTTTATATTGTTTCGTGGTAGTTTGGCTAGCCTAGTATCATGATACGCGCCATCACGACTGGCTTAGAATTTGGGTCGTGACACATGGTCACAGACTCACAATCACAATCCACCCGGCATGGTAACATGCTGAATAGCAACATGAAAACGGATAATACAAGAACACATAGGCATGATCAATAACTGTTAAGTTTTGTACTCTTGAGCTAGTATAAGTTGCATGCTACGGTGTATGCTTGTGCTAGTGTACTACTGCAGCCCAAGTCAACAAGTAATATCAAAGACATCGAGTAGCTCATCGAAGTAACAAAACATAGTCACGCAAGGTGTATGACATACACAAGAAAAATCACACCATCACACGAAAATCACCAACACAATGTCCCCAAGCCATCATACATCACCACTGATATTGCGACCCTTATCTCTCTGATAACCATCTGTATCACTCCGCCCTGACATTATCATTAGCCACCCTTATCTCTCTGATAGCCACTCGTATCTCTCCGTATAATAGCCACCTTTATCGCTCCGCCCAGACAACAACACAATAGCCAACCGTATCACTCTGCACATTCAACAACAGTGAGATGACACCCTTATGCCCCGCATAACAACAACGGTGAAATGCCACCCTTATACTCCACATAACAACAACCAAACCACCCAAAAATTCACATGTGCTATCATCTCAACAACACAATATATCAACTAGTGTCACAAGTTCCCATAGGCCACAACCTTTCCAAAGATCCAACAATATCAATATTTTCACAAGAAATAGCTCACGACTCAACACAACGTATATAGAATCTCAATAACAACAAAATAAACGAAAAAGTGACTCGACAAGGAACAACACCCCTTTTAACACAGACTTCAAATAAAACAAGTCAATGACTTCCGATAACCTCAATCCCAATTAATTGTTTAAAGGTTAACTCAATAGTGAAAGTATTTCTATGAAATGGAAAACTTCGGATTCTAGTGCATGAATAGGCTAATGTCATGACCCAAAATCCCTAAGGTCGTGATGGCGCCAGACATTACTGTCAGGAAAGCCAATCATTAATTAGTTGAAGCAAAATTCATGTTTTTAACATTTTCAAAATCATTACCTTTCACTTTAATAAATAATAACTAGATAAAATCCATTAAGTAAAAACAACACTCTATTTCCATTTCTTTGTAAAATATATCCCAAATACCTCCCAGAACCCGGTGTCACAAGTACATGAGCTTTTTCTAGGAACTTTACAAATACTACAAAGCTTGTCCGAAATACAAATTGGACAAGGAATAAATGAAAATTTACATTACATAGAGGAAGACTCTGTCGGCTGCGGGTCGTCTCCAGATGATGCAGCTCGTCTAAGTCTCCAAGTTAACCATACTGCTGGGTAAGTACTTGTGCAATAAAAATGCACAACAAGTGTAGTATGAGTACGAAAACAATGTATACTCAGTAAGTATCCCGCCTAACCTCAGAGAGGTAGTGACAAGAGGTCGAATTTAACACTTGATATAAGTCAATTTAGTATAATTAAGGGAGATGCTAAGCATGAGTATCATAGGCAAATTTAATAACAAACAAGGATAACAAATATAAGCTTCTTTCACATTTAACACATTGAATCTTCGTCATTCAGTTGGCAATTTAAGCTTCTTAGGCCAATAAACAGTAATAATTACAGGAAATATGCAGCAATAATCATGCGCAAGAAAATGCCGAGGGTCGAACGACTCGAACCATAGATGCATCTATCTTCCCCGCTCGCGCATCGGTCATGCGACGCGGTTATACATAAATATAAGGTTATCCTGCTCGCGAATCATACATGCGACTCAAGCACCCGTAAATACACATAATCACACAGTGAGTCCATATTTCATCAGGAAAACAGTTTCTCAAGAAGTGATAAAATTCTCTTTAGGTGAACATGAATATAGAATTTAAAATATTTTTGGAAATTCAGTTGCCAAGTTTGATAAGGTCTTAAATACCACTGATTCATCCGAAACACAATTATGCAAGGAAGATCCATTCTCTTCTCAAATGATTAAGGAAAATAAGTTCTGACCTTTTTAAGTGTTCAATTACTAACTCGAAAATATCACTAGGCTAATATCATTGATAGAATCACAAGTACAACAAGGCATGCTAGTGGGTCCTAGACTACCCGGGCATGGCATAACAGTAGCTACGCACGGACTCCCGTCACCTCATGCGTACGTAGCCCCCACAAATAATAGCATATATTCATTTAGTTCACCTATGGGGACAATTCCCCCTCACAAAGTTAGAAAGGAGACTTACCTCGCTCTGAAACTCCATAACCGGCTTCCAAGCCCTCCCGACGACTCCAATTGATGCACAACGCCCCAAAACTAGCCAAATAACGGGCAAGCCAATGAAATATACTCTAATACTTGTAATAAATTCAAATTATATAAATTCTCATCTCCGCTCAAGGTATTGACCAAAATGCCCTCAAGCCCACGTGCCCGGATTCCGAAATTTCTCGAAGATAAACTCTACCCATAGTCTTACTAGCTCAAATATACAATTTACTCTAGTTTCCATGCTCAAATTCGTGGCTAAAATCCAAAATACCGAATTCTAGGTTTTTCTTCAAAATCCCAATTTCTACTAATTTCCATGGCGAAATCTATATACAAACCTTGTATTTGACTTACAAATGAGTTGGAATAACTTACCTTGTGCTCCTTGACGAAAATCCCTTATTGAAGCTCCCCACAATCGCCCATAACAAAATGCAAATAGGAGAAGAAATGGCAAAATTCCCGTTTTTAAAACAATCTGCCCAGGCCTCTTTTCGCACATGCAGTCCAATAGCCGCTCCTGCGAAAATTCCATCGCAGGTGCGGCTCTGACTCAACCCAATAGCTCCCGCTTCTGCGGTCCTCTCTTTTGCATCTGCGTTTTCGCAGGTGCGGACACTCCTTCGCACCTGCGCCCCTGCCCGCATCTGCGACTTCCTGGACGCTTCAGCGGCTCCGCACCTGCGACCATAGCCTCGCAGGTACGGTCACACCAGACACCAGCAGCTTCAGTCTTCCTTCAACTTCAAATATTGATCCGTTAACCACACGGAATCCACCCGAGGCCCCTCGGGACCCCGTCCAATCACACCAATCTGTACCAGAACATAATGCATATTTTCTCAAGGTCTCAAATCACATCAAACAACGCCGAAATTATGAATCACACTCAAATTCAACTTTATAAACGTTGAAGTTTCAAACTTCCACATTCGATGCCGAAACCTATCAAATCACGTCCGATTGACCCCAAATTTTGCACACAAGTCCTAGTCGATATTACGGACATGCTCTAACTTCCGGAATTGCATTCCGACACCGATATCAAAATTTCCACTTCCGGTTGGATTTCTCAAAAACCTTCGAATTTCTACCTTCAGCCAAATGACTTCAAAATAACCTACGGACATCTGAATTCACTTCCAATCGCGCTCCCAACTCCAGAATCACCATACGAAACTATTACCAGACTCGGAATCCCAACCGGACATCTATAACACTGAAATGCCTTTCACCCCAAATTCTTGAAATTCTTCCAAAATGCTATCTTCCATACTCTACGCTGAAACGCTCCCAGCTTATCCCAATCCCGATCCGAGCATACGCCCAAGTCCGAAATCATCACACGAACCAGCTGGAACCTTTAAATCCTGATTCGGAGGTCGTTTACTCAAAATTTCAATCTTAGTTGATTCTTCCAACGTAAGGCTTCCGAAATGAGGATCTTCTTTCTAAATCGACTCCGAACTTCCCGAAATTCAGTTCCGACCACACCTACATGTCATAATACCTGAAATGAAGCTGCTCATGACCTCAAACTGCTGAACGACGCGCTAGAGCTCAAAACGACCGGCCGGGTCGTTACAGCTAATAATGAAAGAGATGACACGAACTAGTAGTACGTCTAAATGCAAGCAAATAACCCGGCAACAAAAGGATACCATGTTAAAATAATTTCAACTAAGAGTGACTCCACAATAAAATAAATCACATAACGCTAAAAGTGATAGTAACTTCAAATAAAGCATATAAGAGCAAACTCGACAAGTAAGGAATATGACGTGTAAAGACAACTTCAAATACAGCATGTGATAGAAGACATGGCGAATAAAAGATATAACATGTGCTAAAAATTCCAAATAAGTACATGAGAGAAGCTAAGAGTCTAAACCGGTTAAATTTCCATATATAAGCCTGAGTATGTACTCGTCACCTTGTGTACACGACTTTCACATAACACAATCAGCAAAAACGACTCGAGTCCTAAGGGGTAGTCCTCCCACCTAAAGTTAGGCAAGATACTTACCTCAAAAACCCTCAATCAATACTCTAAAATAGCTTTTCCAATACAATTTACCTTCACTCGTATCAAATCTAACCAAAATCGACTTAATAACATAAAAAAATACAAGGGATATCAATTCCAATAAATAAAGCAATGATCTTTACACAATTTCTCAAAAGTTAATAGAAGTCAACCCCGGACTCGCATGGTCAAAACTCAGGTCCAATGGTAGATTCCGACTAACCATAACCCAACGCGTATATATATGTATTTGTTTAAAAATCCGAGTCCAATTCGACTCTCAAACCCTAAATTTTCAATATTTAAAATATAAATAAGGTTTCTCAAAATTGCCCTTTGATTCTCATAATTTTGATGTTAAATCTCATTTATAATCATGTAAATTAGTTGAAAATTGATCAAAATCACTTACCCAATGATTCTAGATGTAAATTCCCCCTCCAAATCGCCTCCTACTGAGTATACGGTTAAAATTATGAAAGAATGAGCTAAAATCCCAAAATTCCAACTCTTAACCTAGTTGCATATGTCGCATTTGCGACTAAAAGTTCCCAATTGCGGATGTTCGCATTTGTGACCAAAAGTTCGCAATTTCGACCACATGTTCGCAATTGCAACAAAGAATCACAATTGCGAAGTACCAGCACCAGCAATCCTAAACTTCCCTGAAATGATCTGAAACAACCCTCAAACTCACCTGGAACCTCCCAGACACAAACCATATATGAATTTCAATCATAAAACATGCTACGGACCTTCTCGCGCACTCAAAACACCGAAAAGAGGTCGTCTTGACCCGATCTTGAGCACGATCAAACTCCAAATTCCTTAACTTAACTAGTCTCTCAACCAATGATTCAAAATAAACCCAAGCCCATCATGACCCCGTCAAATTGTACCAACAAGTCCCAAAACATAACAGAACCCACTCGAGGCCTCAAATCCCGAAATATAACATCAAAACCACGAATCGCACCCCAATTCAAACTTAATGAACCTGAAATGACGTCAAATTTTGCATGCAAGTCCCAAATGACGCAACGGAGCTATTCCAACTCCCAGAATCTCAATCTGAACCCGATACCAATAAAGTCAACTTTCAGTCAAACCTCTCAACTTTCCAAACCTTAATTTTCCAGCTCTCGCAAAAAATGTATCAAATTAACCTATGCACCTCCAAATCCAAATCTGGACACGCGCCTAAGTCCAAAATCACCATACGAAGCTATCAAAATTATCAATATACCATTCCGGAGTCGTCTACACAAAAATCAAACTCCGATCAACTCTTACCGCTAAAGCTTTTAAAACAATAATCATCTTTCCAAATCAATCACAAATTATCTGAAAAATTAAATCCGACCACACACGCAAGTCATGATACATAATAGGAAACTACTCGAGACCTTAAGCCACCGAACGAGACACAAATCCTCAAAACTACCGATCGGGTTGTTGCACCTTTTATTTGTAGCAATTATTTGTCTTCTTCTACTTCACGTCTTCATCCTTCTTCAATAAGTAATATTATTGTTACTAACATGAAAATTATATATAAAAATTATGAGATTAAATTAGTGAGAAGTATTATGTAATTGTGTTAAAAAAATTAACCTTTTTGCCTCTTCAAATTATAAGTCATTTGGATTTTTTTTAATTATCATTGTCACTTTCTTTATAAAAATATTGCTAGTAAACGTCAATTTGACTTCTCTGTGCACTGAAGAGTGGTTAGGATTCGTTGGTCTTTAAGCTTAGTGTAGCTTAATTTTAAGCTTATTGTAGCTTAATTTTAAGCTTGGTGTAGCTTAAAGAGAGTGAATGGAAGATGGTGGGAAAAGAAATGGAGGGAAGTGAAATTTTGAATTAGTGCACTATCCCTCATTGGAAGAAGGAAAGAAAATCTTTGTGCATATATAGAGAAACTCTTATTCTAGCTCTTAAAGAGTTGAGAAGAAGGCAAGGCTCGCGCCGTAGCCGTCGTCGTCGTTGCTCGCTCGGCTCGGCTTCGGCTTCGGCTTCGGATTGACCTGGTCCGGTCCGGTCCGTTTTCTTTCCCGGATTATTTTAAATCCATTTTTAATTTTCCCGCAATATTCACACCTGTTCAAACATCTATGGCTGTTATGAAAGGATTCACATATGTTCCAACAACTATGGTTGTTTTGAAAGGTTGCAAAACCTTTTTAGAAACAGTACAAAATTGACTATAAATATGCCTTGAATCCCAGAATTTTTACTTACTAAATTTTCTGATCTTCTTCTTCTTCTTCTTCTACACAAAATATACCAGTGTGTTTTACGACCATCGAGTGCTTTTCCGATCACCAGAGTTTTAGGTACCGATACGCTGGTGAGTTAAATCGTTCTATCCTGGGAGGATATTGTCACGACCCGAAATCCCACCTTCACGCTGTGATGGCGCCTAACGTTGAGCCCGCTAGACAAGCCAACATTTTAGTTAAATCTACTCCTTTCTTTGTTTAAGATGTCTCACAATGAAACCATAAGCATGAATATATAAACTAAAAATTTGTGGAAGCCAGAAATTTCAACAACTTAATATAATCGTTACGTAGTTCCATACAAAGTTTTCCCAGATTTGGTGTCACAAGCCTTACAGACGATATAAGATTTCTACAACAATAGTCTGGAAAGAACAAGTAAAACTATCCGGAAATACAATAAGACAAAAATGAAAGATAAATGGTGACGCCAAGGCCCACGAATGTGTGCGGGTCTACCTTGATGTCTCCTATGTGGACTGAAGGATGCTCCCTCTGTCAATGTCCATTGGGTCCGACTGCGTAGTCTGCACAACATAGAGAAGTGCAGGTGTAGCATCAGTAACACCGACCCCATCTACTGAGTAAGTGCCGAGCCTAACCTCGGCAAAGTAGTGACGAGGCTAGACACAACAACAACATATACCTGTATAGTTCTACAATATATAACTAATAGTAACAGGAAATAACAGTTAAATACGGGGAGGATTGGGGAACATGCTGGGGAAAAAAATAGAGAAACAATAACGGTTAACTGAAAAAGACCCCAATACAACGGAATGAAAATCAACAGCATGTAGCAATAAAAACAAATATGTACACGGCATCACCCTTCGTGCTTTAAACTCATCCTCACAATGCAGTAAATAAATGAATGAATGGAATTACATCACCCTTCGTTCTTTTACTCTCTTCCTCACATTGCAATAAATAAATGAATGAATGGCACGACATCACCCTTCGTGCTTTTACTCTCTTCCTCACATTGCAATAAATAAATGAATGAATGGCACGACATCATCCTTCGTGCTTTTACTCTCATCCTCACAATGCAATAAATGAATGAATGAAACGGCATCACCCTTCGTGCTTTTACTCTCATCCTCACAATGCAATAAATAAATGAATGAATGGCACGTCACTAACCTTCGTGCTTATAAATGTAAAATCATGGCACGGCATCACCCTTCGTGCTTTAATCTCATCCTCACCATGCATTAAATAAATGAATGAATGGCACGGCATCACCCTTCGTGCTTTACACTCTTCCTCACCTAAGTAATATCAACAACAACAACAAGGCAATGAAAATAGTCAATATGATTCATAACCACTATTTCCCGGCGACGGAACTACAACAACAATAATATGGCCCCGACAAGGGACTCAGCTATAACCAATCTCTTCTGGATACATAACTCAACAAAACCATCCTTAACTGAAAAAAACTTATCACATATCCTTATCAGGTATTTTCAACAATTGAATACTTCCGAAATGAAATACGCTTCATAACATAATAAATATTGAAGGGAAACATGTAATACATAAAAACCGACTCACGGGCGTGCATTGACCGCAATGTATAGGTACTCGTCACCTCACCTATACGTTGGACATGGATAATCACATATCAAATAGGACTCTACACCTAATCCCTCAGCTAAGGTTAGACCAAACACTTACCTCGATGCCTCGAAAAAAAATCAAGACTCAACTACCGTTTTACCTCTCGGTTCCGACACCAACACGCTCGTATCTAGCCACAAGTTACTTAATTATATCAATAAATTCTAATTGAATCAATTACAATGCATGGAAATGAGTTTTCTAAAGTTTTCCCCAAAAAGTCAAAAATCGACCCTGGGCCCGCTTGGTCCATACCCGAAATTCGGACCAAAACTCGATTACCCATTCAACCCCGAGCCCGGATATATAATTGGTTTTGGAATCCCACCCCAAATTGAGGTCTAAATTCCCAAATTTTGATATTCTTAGGTTTTTCCCCAAAATTCCTAATTTCCCCATGAAAACCCTAGATTCTATGATGCAATCTTGTGAAAAGAAGTTAAAGAGTAAAGAAACTGAGTCAGAAATCACTTACCAATATTTTTGAAGAAGAAAAGTGTTAAGAAAATTGCCTCTTACGTTTTAGGGTTTTTGAAAAGTGGAAAATAGCTGAAAATTATGTTATTTATAGGTATACCTTCCCAGGCCTCCACCGCGGTCCGCGGTAAGGCGACCGCGAAGGCCTCATTGCAGCCTCATAGAAGTTCCACCACCGCAGTCCGCGATAAGGCGACCACGACCGCGGAGCTGCTGCAGGTCCTTTGAAGGTCAACCACCGCGGTCCGCGCTAGAGCGGCCGCGGCCGCGCTCCCAAGTTCAGAGACCTATTGCTGCACCTGCACACTAAGTGATTTTAAGTCTAAAACACCCCGGAACCTACCCGAAACTATCCCGAGCCCTCGGAACCTCAACCCAAAAGTGCACACAACCTCGGAACCACATTATGGACTTATTCAAGTACTTAAACCACCAAAATAACATCAAAACAAGGAATTAGACTCCAAAATCTATAGAATTCCCTCAAACTGCATAAACTACCGAATTTTCCATTTTTGGATCTGAAACACGTCAAACCAATTCCGTTTCTTACCAAATTTTACAGACAACTCATATTAATCATATTGAACCTGTTCCGGGCTCCGGAACCATAATACGGGTCCGGTAACATGAGTTTCACATAACAATTCATTTTCACAAGTCTTTTTATTTTTCAAGAAACAATTTTTCTTTAAAAATTCATTTATCGGACTTGGGACCTCAGAATTCGATTCCGGGCATACGCCCAAGTCCCATATTTTCCTATGGACCCTCCAGGACCATCAAGCACGGGTCCGGGTCTGTTTACCAAAATTGTTGACCAACGTCAAGTTTATTCAATTAATTATCAAAAATTCAACCTTTATCAAATTTCTACATGAAGATTTCCTGCCTACGCGCCCGGGCTACGCACGCACATCGAGGTGAGATTAATGGAGGCTTTCAAGACCTCGGAACACGGTTTTAATTCAAATTTCACAGGATGACCTTTTGGGTCATCACAATCTCCACCTCTAAAACAAACGTTCGTCCTCGAACGGACATAGAGAGGTACCTAAATTGGGGAAAAGATGGGAATATCGGTCTCGCATATCAGACTCGGTCTCCCAGGTAGCTGCCTCAGCAAGCTGACCTCTCCACTGAACACGAACCGAAGGATAACTCTTCGATCTCAATTGGCGAACCTGTTGAGCTAATATGGCCACTAACTCCTCCTCATAAGTCAAATCCTTGTCCAATTGGACACCACGGAAGTCAAGAACATGAGATGGATCCGCAATATACCTCTGAAGCATAAATACATGAAATGCCGGGTGCACGACTGATAAACTCGGTGGCAGAGCAAGTCTATAGCCCACCTCCCCTACCTTATCCAAAATCTCAAATGGACCAATGTACCTAGGGCTCAACTTGCCCTTCTTCCCGAACCTCATCACACCCTTCATGGGCGACACTCGAAGGAATACCCGGTCTTCTACCATAAAGGTCAAATCCCGAACTCTGCGATCCGCATAACTCTTTTGCCTGGACTGAGCTGTACGAAGCCTATCCTGAATGATCTTCACCTTGTCCAAGGCATCATGGACTAACTCAGAACCCAACAATCTAGCCTCTCCCGGCTCAAACCATCCGACTGGAGACCGACACCGCCTACCATACAACGCCTCATACGAAGCCATCTGAATGATCGACTGATAGCTGTTGTTGTAGGCAAACTCAACTAAGGGCAAGAACTGGTCCCATGAACCACCAAAGTCGATGACACAAGCCCGCAACATATCCTCCAAAATCTGAATAGTACTCTCGGACTGCCCGTCCGTCTGAGGATGAAACTATGTGCTCAAATCAATCTGTGTGCCCAACTCTCGCCGAAATACTCTCCAGAAATGGGAGGTAAACTGAGTACCTCGGTCTGATATAATGGATATGGGCACCCCATGAAATCTAACAATCTCTCTCATATAGATCTTTGCCAACTTCTCCGCTGAATACGAGAATGATACCGAAATGAAGTGTGTTGACTTGGTCATCCTATCCACAACAACCCACACAACATCAAACATCGTCTGAGTCTGTGGGAGTCCAACTACAAAATCCATGGTGATACGCTCCCACTTCCACTCAGGAAGCTGAATCTGCTGCATCAAACCACCGGGTCTTTGGTGCTCGTACTTAACCTATTGACAGTTCAAGCACCGAGCTACATAAGTTACAATATCCTTCTTCATCCTACGCCACCAATAATGCTGCCACAAGTCCTGGTTTATCTTTCCTAATAGGTACTGATCGCGTCGTCGCTCCACACGGTGAGCTGTCTTCTTAGCGCTTTCCTGACAGCACCTCTAGAGCCTTCTTGTTTCATTTTGCTCAGTCTTTTGTTCCAGACTGCGGCTTGTATATTTTGTATAAGTATTTCTGATGTTGTATCTATGTAGCCACCCGTTGACACTGTGACACTAGTCTTGGCACACACTTGTTGTAGTTATGTTGGTAATTTGGGGTTGTATATATTGGGCCTAGCTGTGGCTCAGCTTATTTCTACGGCCTTACCCCATATTGTTATTGTATTCCGCACTTTTATTGTTATAGTTGTACGTTGGCTTGCCTAACCTCGCCGTTAGGTGCCATCACGACCTGAACCGGTTTTGGGTCGTGACAGATTGGTATCAGATCCCTTAGGTTCACATAGTCTCACAAGTCACGGGCAAACTCAGTAGAGTCCTGCGGATTGGTACGAAGACGTTTGTACTTATCTTCGGGAGGCTATAGAGTGTTAGAAAACTCTTTTTGTTCAAAATCTATCGTGCAGTTGGCCTTATACTCAATTTGTTCTTCTATTCTCTCACATATGGTGAGGACACGTACTTCTCATGATCCTAATTCGGGGGAGGCTGCTACCCCTGCCGCTCGAGGGCGAGGTCGAGGCACTCGGGGTAGGGCTCCTGCTGGTAGGAGGGGGCGAGGGCGTCCCAGAGCTACACCAGCTGCACCAGTGGAGGATCAGTACATTGATGAGCAGGAGGAGCTGCCTCCAGTAGCACCACCTCCAGTGGACTTTATGACGGCACCAGGCTTCCAGGAGGTCATGGGCCGCATGCTGAGATTCATGGACACGATGTCGCAGGCAGGCATCCTTCCATCGGATCCTGCCACCTCTCAGGCAGGAGGGGGAGTTCAGACCCCTACAACTCAGACTACAGGACCGCAGCGTACTCCAGATATTATGCCGGTTGTTAGGGCTCAGCCTGGGTTAGAGGTATCAGGATCCAGGCCAGTTCCGAGAGGGGAGCATCATAAGTTATTGGGTAGATGGACACAACTACACCCTCCGATCTTTGGGGGTGAGCAGGGAGAGGATGCCCAGGAATTTCTAGAGAGGTGCAGGGACAGATTGCACAACATGGGTATATTGGAGTCTTACGAGGTTGATTTCACTTCCTTCCAGTTTCAGGGCAGAGCTCGTTGGTGGTGGCAGTCATATTTGCTGGGCAGGCCAGCCGATTCTTCGCCAGTCACTTGGGATCAGTTCTCCTAGCTATTCCTGGATAGGTACATTCCCCCATATGAGAGGGAAGACTTGCGGGCTCGGTTCGAGAGACTAGAGCAGGGGCACTTGTTAGTGATAGATTATGAAGCCAAATTTTCAGAGCTGTCTCGTCATGCCATCATGATACTACCTACAGATAGAGAGAGAGTTCGTCGGTTTGTAGCAGGTTTGCATCCTGGCATCAAGACCTCTTTAGCTAGAGAGGTGGAGATGGGCACTCCATTTCAGATAGTGGTTGAGATAGCTCGTCGTATAGAGGGCTATTAGGTCAGGGATAGGAGTCAGGGCCAATCAGGGCAGCAGGGACAACATGACAAGAGAGTTAGATTCACCGGGGACTTCAGAGGTACATCAGGCAGGGTCAGGGGTCTTTTTGCTAGTGGTCAGTCCAGCCAGTCTTCCTATACAACACCTTCAATACCGGCCAGGGTGGCTCCGGTTAGGCCACAGTTCAGTGCCATGCCAGATGTCACTCCATCCATTCAGGGTTCTCAGTCCGAGTCAACAGGATATGTCCCAGGTGATGTGTTATGAGTGTGTAGACATGGGCCACATGAGGAGATGTTGCCCCCATTATAAGGGCAAGGCAGTGCAGCAGAACCATCAGCCCAGGGTTCCAGCACCAGCAGCTCGACCACCGAGGGGTGGAGGTCAGATTGGCAGGGGCCGTCCCACAGGGGGAGGCCAGCCGGGTAGAGGTCATTCAGCTCCAGCTCGATCTGGGGGAGCTCATCCATCAGACACCCCATCACGTTTGTATGCCATTCCAGCCAGGGAAGGCGCAGTAGCCTCAGATGCAGTGATTACATGTACCATTTCGGTCTGTGGTAGGGAGGCTTCAGTGTTATTTGATCCGGGGTCTACATACTCTT